>JBBJLS010049825.1:0-13454 GCA_037577275.1 Bryconaethiops microstoma
AATTCATGGTTCCATCAATCACAGCAAGCCGTCCAGGTCCTGAAGCAGCAAAGCAGCCCCAGACCATCACACTACCATCACCATGCTTGACTGTTGGTATGATGTTCTTTTTCTGAAATGCTGTATTACTTTTACACCAGATGTAACAGGACGTGCACCTCCCAAAAAGTTCAACTTTTGTTTTGTCACCCCACAGAATATTGTCCCAAAAGACTTGGGCATCATCAGATGTTTTTTTGGCAAAAGTGAGACGAACCTTCAAGTTCTTTTTGGTCAGCAGTGGTTTTCATCTGAAACTCTCCCATGCATACCATTTTTACGCATTTTCTTTCTTATGGTTTATTCATGAAAGCTGACCTCAGCTGAGGCAAGAGAGGCCTGCAGTTTTTTTGATGTTGTCCTGGGTTCTTTTGTGACTTCTTGGATGAGTCGTCGCTGAGCTCTTGGGGTAATTTTTGAAGGCCAGCCACTCCTAGGAAGGTTCACCACTGTTCCATGTTTACTCCATTTGTGAACAATCGCCCTCACCGTGGTTCACTGGAGTCCCAGAGCTTTAGACATGACTTTGTAATATTTTCTAGACTGATAGATGTCAATACTTTGTTTCTCATCTGTTCCTAAATTTCTTTAGATCACGGCATGATGTCTCTCCTTTTCTGGGATCTTTTAGTCTTCTTTTTAATTGATCTCTGGATTCAGCCGGTCTGGCAGTAATCAGGCCTAGTATGGATAGTGGAATTGCACTCAGCCTTCCAAACAATGTGATTAACCAAAGTTACTTCATGATTTTACAAGGGGGACAATTACTTTTACACATAGGGCCATGTACAGTGGGTACGGAACATATTCAGACCCCTTAAATTTTTCACTCTTTGTTATATTGCAGTCATTTGCTACAATTATTTAAGTTAATTTTTTTCAGTCCTTCAGGTGTTTTTTTTTAGCAAACTCCATGCGGGCTTTCATGTGTCTTGCACTGAGGAGAGGCTTCCATTAGGCCACTCTGCCATAAAGCCCCAACTGGTGGAGGGCTGCAGTGATGGTTGACTTTCTACAACTTTCTCCCAACTGCATCTCTGGAGCTCAGCCAGAGTGATCTTTGGGTTCTTCTTTACCTCTCTCACCAAGGCTCTTCTCCCCCGATAGCTCAGTTTGGCCGGACAGCCAGCTCTAGGAAGGGTTCTGGTCATCCCAAAAGTCTTCCATTTAAGGATTATGGAGGCCACTGTGCTCTTAGGAACCTTAAGTGCAGCAGATATTTTTTTGTAACCTTGGCCAGATCTGTGCCTTGCCACAATTCTGTCTCTGAGCTCTTCAGACAGTTCCTTTGACCTCATGATTCTCATTTGTACATCTCTGTGTGTACATTAATGAGAAAAAAAAATGAACTTAAATGATTTTAGAAAATGGCTGTAATATAACAAAGAGTGAAAAATTTAAGGGGGTCTGAATACTTTCCGTACACACTGTATGTTGCACCTACGGTCCAGAAGGATATTTCGTCTCACTGTGTAGTATATTTATATGGCTGGGATTACAATAAATCACTACTTGACTACTTGACTTAAGCTGTGGTTGGTACTGCACCATAAGAAATGAATAATCAGCTTATTGTTAATGAGTAATTACTAGAGGTGTAACCATTATAGTGTTAAACCTTATGCCAATCAATAACCCAGTCTAGCACATTCAAATCATATATGTTTTATTTTCTAATATGCTGAAAGTAAACCAATATAAATTGTGAACTAATTTTTGCAGAAAACACCACATTAAAGTGTGTTCTCTATAGAGGACATGTATTTTTTGGTAAACCCGAGGGTGCTCTAACATTTGCACATGACTGTAAGATAATATCATCAGAGCTGAAAAGGAATGAAAAAAAGCAACTCCAATCTTCATCGCAAAACAAAAAGCATTTTGAAATAAAAAAACAGCAATAGTGTGATAAATGGAGTGACGGACTGGACTGACAAGATTTGACAAATGCATAGATGAATTGATTAAAATAGGTCAGATCTTGAGCATGTGGTTCATTCATCTTTCATCATTCAGTTTTTGTCATCAAAATTTAATGACGAACACCAAACACAAGCTGAACAACACAATGTTTTTTTGGGGTTTTTTTTCAAAATCGTGTGGTATTTATATTTCATATAGTGTGTTAAAATAGGTAACAACATTTATCCAGTGTCTCAGCACCACACAGCCTAACTAGCGCAACACAAACACAGAGGGAATTGACTGGCTTTTGTTTGATCAGATAATCTGACCCACAGAATGTGTGTGTTGTGAGCGTGTGCATGTGTGAGGGGAGCTTTGATTTATCAGTCATTGAGTTTGTCATGCACTGGAGACCTGAAAACACAGGAGAGAAAGGCAGAAAGATTGTTTACTGAACAGCTGTCTAATGTCAGCAGCATCTCTAAACCGCCAGAAAAACCCCCCCAAAAAATCATATAACAATTTATGCTGCCTTGTCGAAAAATGCTCCATTTAAGTTTATATGAGTTTATAGCCAAGGGGTTTATATATATATATACACACACATATACATACACACACACATAGTGATTATGTTACTATCCATACTGGTGTCACACCACCTGTCAACGGCCACTAGAGGCCGCTGCTGCCCAGGACTAAGAGGGCTTTTGTGTTGACTGGGGGTGTGGTCTCATCTCTAGCAGTGAGGCTCCTCAGCTGCCAGGGATAAGACCAAATCTGTATCAGCTGTCTTGAGTTTGAGGTTTGGGTGTATTTACAGTGCCTGTTTTGAGTTCACGTTGTCCGTTCACCCTCATACCTACCCTTGCCTTGTCTTAGTCTGTGGAAGTCCTTATTTCTGTTTTGAGTTTAGTGTTTTCGGCCATTGAGCCCTTTGGTTTTGTTTTTTGGAATTAAATAAAAGAAAAACATCAACTATGGAGAGGGTCTGCATTTGTGCCTCCTGCCTGACTGTGCCTTGCCACGACGTGACAATTGGTCTGTTGTTATAATGCTTTACCTCTTTTCTTTCTTTTTTCTACTCTTTGTTTGGGTTTTTTTTTCTTCTCCCACTCTGATTTCGGTACATGGTTACACAATTCTAGTAATTGCTCATTAACAATGAGCTGATTATTCATTTCTTATGGTACATTACCAACCACAGCTTAAGTCAAATAGAGCTTTATTGTAATCCCAGCCATATAGTATACAGTGAGATGAAATATCGTCCTTCTGGACCGTAGGTGCAACATACAATACAACAGACAAACATGAGGGTAAAAATGGGCGACTGACAAAGCTGCATAACACTCCTGTAAGCAATAAAACCAGCTATGTGAGTGATTACAGCCAGGTTTCAATTGTCTGAATGTGCTAATAATGTGTTAACACATTAAATTATGAATGACTTATGTGCTATACACACACACACACACACACACACACCCATTTTATATATATATATTACACACACACACACACACATAGTGATTATGTTGCTATCCATATTGGTCTGTTATAAAGCTTTACCACTTTTCTTTCTTTTTTCTACTCTGAGTTTTCTTCTCCCACTCTAATATAACCTCATTATCTACTCTCAATATCAACGCAGCCCTTACATAAGCCTGAAAAACACAACCCAAGCACTTTGTCACAAGCCCAATTTTAAAAGCACATCAGGTTCCTCCAGAGCTATTTCAGAAATCTGCTTTCTGCACAGTTTTCAACAGCCACCGCCACAGCGATTGTTTTGTCACAACTGTCATTTCAGTATAGTTCAATACAGAAGCACAACTGAGAAGCCTCCTGCAGTCAGGCACAGCAAGAAAGCTGCAAATACAAAGAGATAAACTTAAAATGATGGCTAAAAATGAAATCACAATCCAGCATACAAAGCTAAGCAACAGATATATGCACTACCCCAGTTGACAAATAGAGAAAAGGTGACCAGTATCTGTCCAGCATGTGAAACCACAAGGCCTCTATAGGAAATCTGTAGAATCCAAATAATTTTTATAATTATAATAAAAGAAGTTATTTAATTTTCTGTTTGTCTGTATTTTCAGCCCATCTAGACAATCAAATATCTCAGTGAAGACGCAACTTTAACTAAAATTTCAAAGGGATTTTCAAATAAAGTGAGACAAATCTTTATAGACGAATCACAACATCTAGGCCTGGTTTTGTGCACATGGATTAATGTTTAAGCGCTTGTCATAAGATCCTTCTTCCAAGTTTGGTAATTAGAATTTGTTATGCATTCTAAGGTTAAAAATCTAGCAAAAACAAGTGGGACGCTTAAAAATTGACAACTTAAATTATTTTATGGATGATATTTACTGAGAAGTATGTAATAGAACAAAACAGTCTTAGGCAACAAAGACAGATTGAAGAAGTGAGGACTTGTCTCAGGTGCATTTAGGCATCAGGATAAAATTAGTGATTCGTTTAAAAATGATTAATTTTGCTTCTGTCTGTACTTTTATTTAGCCTTGTGTATTAGTGTCAAGCCCCCCTCTCTACATCAGAACTTGAGTGTCACACATAAATTTGATTTTCAGCAGGCCACATAAGCCTGGGTCAGGACTAAACTGAAACATCAATGTTCACTTACTATTGAAAAGTCTTTTATATGCTAGGGATACACTTATGCGAAACTGGAGTATCCACAGGTCTGCTATGCTTTTACATCTTGACCTGTTAAGATCAATAGAACAGATCCTCAGGCTTTGTGTGCTTCTTGACAGCTGTGGTGTGATTTGACTGTTGATGCAGCCTCATGTCCTAATCACTATACATAAATTTATTTTAACTTATAAACTGATATTAATGGTTATAAAATCTGGTTAAAGAGGCACAAGTTAAAAAAAAAGAAAATGCTTTTTTGCAACCATTACCTGCTGTTGAGACTCCCAAACCCGGCAGAATCACGGTAAAACATGGCCTTTTATTAGGTTCCTGCTTTGCCTTACTGGAGGTAAGAACACGTCCTTGTGGAACCTCATTAATTTGACTGGTGTTGCATTGATAACGAACTGATATTGTTGCAGATATAGAAATCACAAGTACCATGGTGCAGTTGCTAATAATTTTTTACTTATTAGCCATAAGAAGGACTGAAACTGATCAATGCAGAAAATCCTCCCCACATTGATTATCCTTTTACAATGGGACCTGCCGAGGGCTCGGATATATTAGGAAGTTGATGAACAGTCATCTCCTGAAGTTGATGTGTTGGAAGTAGTAAATACGAACGACTACTGGTGACATGGTCATAGGCACCCAAGGCTCACTGACGTGGAGGGAGTGAAACTAGGCCATCTGGTCTGATATTAGGCAGGGGATTCTCATGTTATGGCTAATTGCTGTATAAAGTCTATTTAATTAAAGCTTAGTGGGGTTTGTGAAATAGACATGTTGTGTAATAAAATAATATATTTAATTTGTGAAACTACAAGTGCATTTATAGGCAATAGCCAGGTTACACCGAGTTAGCACCCAATTTAAGGACTGTGTACTGAGTCAGTACTGAAAAGAGTATTGGTGTGTCCCTACATATGACATATGGCATGATCAAAACTACATTCTGCCAGAGAAATTATGTACGACCAAGCCACATCCACGTTGTTTGGAAAGATGGTATAAGAGCAAACAGTGATCTGTATTCTTTAGGCAAAACAGTGGCGCAGTATTGACATCTCTCAGAAGAGAAGAGAAGAGAAAAACTGAACCGTTTGAGATGTGGCAGGTTGCTGCTGTACAATAGCCCAAACCTGAACTTGCCAGCAGCCTGCCAGCAGAGATGAAAAGCTGACAGCAACTGTCACAGAAGCTGTGAATAGGGAGGATATAAAGTGGGCTTCCTGGGCAGATGAGCTTAAGGGTAAGCTGGGATGTTTTTTCCCACAGCAATTTCAAACCTTTATTTTAAATTTCCAAAATATGATGAAAAGCAAAAACAAAAGCATTATAGCCCACAACAATGACTATGAACCCACTCACAGTAATTTAGCTACCCATTCACATTAAAGTAATAATGAATGCTGTTACTGCAGACACTCTGTAGAAGACTAAGTAGTGGAAGATGTGTGGGAAATGATTAAACATGTTGTTCCTGGCTGTCAGAAAGAAGGCATATAATGGGTACTTGCATATAAACTTGGGTACTTGCATATATCTGTCTTAAAGGCAAAGTAATACAGCAGTTTTATTGTCAGGGCAGGAAAATAGTCATCTAAAATTCATTTCAAATGTCTGTCACATAAAAGTTAGAAGTGGACTTCAGAGGATACAATAAATAATATTATAAAATACAATAAAAATGTAGACTATGAGTCATTTAAACTGCCCTAGCAGCTAGCATCACAATGTTACAGCAGGCCTGGAGCAGTTGCTAGTGAAGTGTCTCACTCCTACTGAGAAAAAGGAGGAGTGATGCTATCAGCATGCCACCAGCATTCAGTCCATAAACCTCTGCATTCCAAGCTGGATTTAAACCAGCGGCTCTTCAGCGTAAAGCCTTTGAACCCTGTATAACTCCTGTTCTGGAATCTCCCAAGGGGTGACTGCATTCAGTGGCCCTAACTACTGAGCTAACACTCAGTCCTCCTCTCAAAAACAACAACCATACAGCGACAAGAGACAGTTACAAAAAAAGAAAGAAAATGAGAACACATTCCAGTTTCTAGTTCAAATAATAAACAAAGAAATAATCAGAACAGAGAAATACACCACATCTACATTGTAAGTAATTGCAGCATCCATAAGCTATTCATCTGCTTATACACACCAACAAGAAGTAATAAATTATGCATATCTCCTCCCAAACACAGAATACAGAAAGCAGAAGTGGGACAAATGCTGCGCTAGAAAAGACACACAGTCTTAGCTTATTAAGTCATTTCACAAAGAAATAGGTCAACTGTGCCATAGCACCCAAAACTCTACAGCACTTTTCAGGGCCTTAAATCCACACAGTACCTCCTTCACATACACATGAATAACATACTGCTAAATACATTACATTCACTTGGCAGATGCTTGTATGAGGAAACTTTCAAGTTTCAGGACAGTTTGAGAACCAAAGGAGAGTTCTAAGTGCTAAAATCTTCATGTAGGAGTATTGCAAGAAGATAGTGTATCAGGGGAGGAGATGCTCTCTACAGTCTTTAGGAAGTTCTTGAAGATAGAGAGGGTTTCTGCTGCTCAGGTCGGCTTAGGCACCTCATTCCACCAGTGGAGAACCACAGAAGAGAAGAGTCTGGACTGCATGTTCCTTGGAGGAGTGGAGGGAGCGAGCAGGAACATAAGCCTGAATGATATGATTAAGGCAGCTGGGTGCAGACCCAGATGTCACTATGTAGGCAAGATTGATTACTCGATTAAAAATTACACTAATTCAAATTTATATTCTGGTTGAATCAGGTTAGTGATTTATTTGGAGTCTGAATGATAAATATTGATTGGCCATGTCATTTTTAAGTCATGCTTAGCAGTCTGACCATTCCCCACAAGAGCAAGCACAGGGTTACAGTGAGCATCACTGAAACAGAGGAAACTCACACCAACTTCACATCACTCAAGTACATTTTTAGTTGCAGATTTCATGTATATAAAGTATTTAAAAAAAAAATTATTTTCACTACTGACTACTGATATAAGCAATGGTGATCATTTTACTAAATAAATAAAATACATCACTACTAGTTGTGCACGGTTTACCAGTTCAAATTCTTTGAGTTGGTTGAAAAATTTGAGTTTTATCATAACATTTATACCAGTATGTTACAAATAAGCACAGAATAAAGCACAGTAACATTAGCCCATTTAGCTGAGTGAATGTAGTGAGCTGCAGTCTGAGATAGTCCAGTTTGTTTTGGAGGCAGATGACATAATAGAGGAAAGCTGCTCTCTTTAGATTAGCTTTTGGCGTAACATGAACAACATTTGGTACCATTTTTGTAAGTCCAAGGAAGCTACGATGCATTTAGGCTAAGAAAGCTATATCGACATTGGTTTATCTAATTAAATACCTACAGCAGAGATTCAGTGGGTGGTACCCTTGTCTAACTATAGAGACTAGCCTCAAGGACATAGGTTTTTATTCGTACAGTTTAACGAACATCGTTAAATCATTTCTGACAATTTTCCATCAAATTTGTTCTGTGTATAATCCTTTCACATAAAACGTGAATGCCCTGCAGTGACAAGTAGGTTTGGTTTTATATTTGATTTGATTACATTAATGTTTAAGTTTTAAGATTTACAAGAAAACATATGAACTGTAACTGTAACTGTGTTAAAAATCACCTTATTTGTTTAAAGTGTTTGCAAACCAAATTTTTCTGCACTTTTGTTCATACAGCAGTACTTTAAAAATAAAGGTGTGCAATACACTACTTTTGAATCAATCATTTAATTTTGCGTATAACAATGCGATTAATCATGATTAATCAGAGAAAACCATGTGACTAATTGCGATTTTAAAAATTTTTAATCGTTCCCCAGCATTAATTAAAAATGCTATTTTTTTCATGTTGGGAATACAAATATTACATAGTTATACAAAAGTATGTAGAAATAAGCACAGCATAGCTGCAGCAGGATAAAAATGTACAGCATGTAATAAATAAAGGGTATTCATTGTGGTTTTCAAGTGGTGGTTGAGGAGTAAGTGTTGTTTATGGCAAACAGCTTCAGTGTATATGTGTTTGTGTTCAGGAGAACGTTGCAGTTTAGTTCAAGAGTGTGTTTTTATGTGAATAACCGTTTTGATTCAGTTCTGATTTAGGAGTCTGATGGCCTCAGGGACATGACTGTTTCACATCCTGACAGTGAAGGCCCATTTGCCATAGAAACATAATGCCAGACAGCAAGCTGGAGAAGAGCAGCAGGGTAAACTAAACCAGACAAGTCTTCGCGTTAGCTAGGTGCAAAGGCAGAGAACAAGGAAAAAAGAATGTGTCTGGAATATGATGGAAAGAAGCATTCTAGCACTGTATCCGTTGCAGTTACATTTACACCAGACTCCAACAGACAACCCAGGATTACAATTCAGCTGGATGAGCTCTCTGTGAAATGCAGCTCTGTTTTGTAAGACTCAAGGCTGTTTCAAGTAACTACTCATTGCTAGAGCAATTGTAATTGTACTTGTAATTGCACAGTAGTTTGTGACTTTTAGATATTGCCCATTTTATTTACCATGATAATTCACCACCATGCTCAAAGGCACGATTTACTGACGCAAAGAACACACAGGCCGAACTTTATGCTGCCACCGATGAAGATATTAATGATAAAAATACTAATATAGTATATCTTCACCACCATTAAAGCTCATACAGGATTTACTTAGTGTTAGAAGCTACGAGAGGCCCCATGTGCTGTCTCTATGTGGATAATAGCATCTGCCCTTTGACCTCTTGAAAGGGGCCAGAAAATTCTAAACAATCCACAAAGGTACTCTTTCAGAGCGCCCCAAAAGTGAAGCAAAGACAACTGTACTTAAATAAACATTTAGTCTACTCAAGATAGGAAAACCAAAAGTCACCTGTCAAAAATTGGTGATGAGTATGTTTTTATGTCAGGTCGTCATGAGAATTATGTATAGTCAGCATGGGCATGAGGCGTGGACTATTCAGCATTTGGTGTCAATGTAAAATTAAGTGATACCTGACCAATGATCAATGCTTTCCTATGTTTATAAAACACCCAGCATGGGTCCAGCTGGGGAGTGGATCCTCCACTTGACCACGAGGCTGCTTCTTTCTTCAAAACAGCAAGCTGCATTACCCCGACTGCGTTTGATTTTTTGAGTTAGAAAAAGTTTCAGACTTAGACTTTTGCTCCAATTTTCCACGACACCATTGGTGAGCTTCACCAGTATGTGGACATTTTGGAACAAGAATGTATGCTAGTTTGGACAGTTGTCCTTTGCAAAGGAGATCTATGATCTCAATGAGACAAACTTGGTTAAATAAAAGGTTAATAATAATAATGTGTTGGATCTTGTTTACATGAACATCGCTGGGATATACAGATTGCTAATCAGACAGCATACCTGGAAGAGTGCTTAGAGGCTGTGCAGACCAGATGTTCCCAAAGACATCTTAAATATCCCTCTGAGCACCACCATTTTCCCACTGCCAAAGAAGTGCCTTGCTTCAGTGACTCACACCCATCAGCATGAAGTGCTTCGAGAAGCTCTTAAAGAGGCACATAAGACCCAGTTGCCCCCCTCACTGTACCCCTTGCATTGTCCTAATCATTCACCACCACCCCTGAGCTGGCCCTCATCCATCAAGATAAAAAGCATACTAATATAAGAATGCTGTGCATAGACTTCAATTCAGTATTCAACACCATAATTTTTCAAATGATCTGGTAAGGAAGCACCACCACACTGAGCAGAGGGACCCTTGGGCTGTGCGCTCAGTCCACTGCTGTTCGCACTGCTGACTCACAGCTCCGCAGCAATGCACAGATCGAACCACATCATCCCGTTCACTGAAGAAACTATCGGTTTGATCAGTAGAAGCAATGGAAGTACAATGGCACATAAACCCTCAACTCCAGGTCTGTTGCCAAGAAAGCCCAGTAGCATGTCAACTTCCTGTAGAGACTAGGGAAAGCTCATTACCCCATCCTCACCATGTTCTACAGAGGGACTGCAGAGAGCATTCAGAGTACCTGCATTATGGCCTGATTTGGAAACAGCACTACCTCGGGATGCAAGACACTACAGCAGATAATGAGGACAGTTGAAAGAATCATTTTCAGGCAGAACTTTACCTTTAATATACATTCAAGTTAGTATGTTCATCACTAGTGCAAATATAGTTCTGTAGGCTGGGGCTTTCAGGTCCTCTCACCCAAAGTACACCCCTCCAAAATCTCAGAGCCCCAAACGTCCCCTCCCATGTTTACAGAAATGCTCAAGAGTATATCTGGTGCACTTACCGCCTGTTGCCACAGTGATCTCCCTCAGAGAATGCCCATAAAAGGGGAAGTCAAAAGACAGGTTGACCCGCTGCAAGAGCAAAACAAGAGAATTTTCTTTTATAATCAAAGTATTAAGATTGGTGTCATTTCACTGAGACATAAATATCAAAGCAGAGATAAGGAGGCTTAGAGACACAGTCAAAAAGAAAGAAAGAGACCGACAGAGCGACTAAATGTAAACACAGGATAAGCCTGTGTGAACCATTTCTGCATAATTAGCATTCCATGTAAATGTGCATGCTTGGGTGATACTGCAATACTTTGCTATAGAGCTAAAATGTGCTGCAGTTAATTTTTTTTCCTAGTACAATAATCATAGGGCACTCTTACACAGAACTGTTTTATAAAGGTTGCATGGTGACAACAGAATGCATGTAATATATTGTTAAAGATCAACTGGACCTTAAGGATAATGCTGTACCTTTAATTTTACTGTGTTAGTTATTGTTAAGCTTTTTTTCAGTATCTTCATTATGGTTGATATTTCAGTGGCTGGTGTATCTTTTTGATAATAAAGTTGCTTACTAGACTTGGGTTCAAATTCCCTGTCTGGGCATGCTACCATGCTACACCAATTAGTCCTTGGTCTAGACTTCTAACCCTACATTTATCTACATCTGTAACATGACTCAGCTATAAATCACTAAATGTTTTCACTAACTACTACGCGATGTACATGGTATAACTGGCAGCGCGATTGTTTAATATTAAGCTTTGGAAGCTAGTTGGACAAGTTGTTGTGTTTGCCTATATGTTTTAATGTATGTTGTAGAGTGCTATAATGCATGAGGTATACTGTATAATGTAGCTGTGTGTGTACATTAGAGCCCGTATGAGCTGTACATTAGAAATATGCGGTGTGTGGCTCTCAAATGGCGCAACCACATAAGCATTGGCCCCATCATCAGCAGATTGGTCCTTAGTGAAGCAACAGCCATCAGTGGCTGAAGTCCAAGAGAGCACAAATGGTCTTGCTCTATCTGAGTGCATAGGATGGCCCTCCAACTCTATCCCATTAGTCATAAATGCAACCTTCATTGTGATACTACCCTATAAAGCATGCATGCACTTGTGAAAAGTACATTTACTCCAATGAAGGTGAAATAAATTAAAACTGGACAGCTGACACCGCAACAACTTAGAAAATAACAGCAGCAAACGGAAAACCTTAATCGTCAATCATTCTGAACCAAAGTATGCTGCCACAGAGGGCATGGAAAGTGTTTAAGGGCCATTTGAGTCTTACTTTTGATGACTTTAAGAGCAGAAGCAGACAGTTTACAGACCGCAATTTAATTTAACTGTTTGAATTATTTGTCATAACTGCTCATGGGAGACCCCTAGTGGATTTATGGTACAGGCCCATCACCCCATGGGATGATCCTGGGCCTAGAATGGTTGTGAATAGATATTTGTGCTTACTGCTGCTTGTCTGTGTGTATTGGACAGGATTCCATGGATCTTCACTTTCTCCTTGTCCATCTGATCAATGTTCACCCATAATTCTTTGCTCACAGGGTCGCTGGGGCCATAGGTTTTGGACGTGTAGTAGTTGTGATCTGTGTCCTCCTGCAGGGTGATAAAGAAACACACCCACACAGTCAATCAATCAATAACAACTTTACCCTTCTCTGTTTATGAAGCTCTAAACCTAGACTTCACCTAAAGTGACTAAAACTGTATGCTTGTAATGTTGAGCACTCAAATAAACTGACATGAGCATACCATTATGAAGAAGATGCCTATAAGAATCTTATAGCACATTACTATGTTTTAGTACACTTTAGATAAGCTACGATAATGTTATACATTATCATATTAGTATTAGTCATAAAGTGTTACTATAGTTCTTTTATGTAAGGGTAACATAAGGCACAATATATAAAATACATTTAGGATGTACTGAATTGCAACACCACTGTATCATATTGGATTAAATAACGAATTACACCCATAATGTTGTTATATATACATCCCTGATATGAGAATCAGGTTTGGCCTAAATAATAATTAACAGGAACAGCAATTAAACATTTGTTTGCATTAAAAGAATTTGGAAAAGCAAGGTCCTTCGTCAACTTTTGAGAGGCAGGAATGAAGCATGCACACTTTTTCTCTCCGGCCAAAATAGTCAGGCTTGGTTTGTCGACTCTGTTGTTATTTGGGCATTTGTGAGGCTGGCCATATGTTCAGCAGAGGCTTTCTGTGAAGTGAAATCACTTGCATTGATCAGCAGCAGCTGTGTAGGCACTATGAGCACTGTCTCAATGTTTGGATAAACTCAGAACAGGGAGGGGGCCAGCTGGACCAACTTAACACTCCTTCCCCTCTACCGTGAGGGTGAGAGAGAGGAAAGAGTCAGAGAAAACGTTCATTAAGACTTCGCAATGATACCCAGAGAGAGAGAGAGAGAGAGAGAGAGAGAGAGAGAGAGAGAGAGAGAGAGAGAGAGAGAGAGAGAGAGAGAG
>JBBJLS010049856.1:0-13453 GCA_037577275.1 Bryconaethiops microstoma
CACACACACACACACACACACACATACACACACTTTCTTGTATTTAAAAAAATTCCGAAGGACTTTGAAAGGCATTCATTTTCAGCCCATTCTCTGTAACTGATCAGTTTTACAGTTATAGAGGAATATTTTTCTGGTTAAGTCGGACCACGACCTACGTATGAATCATTCATGCAGAATGAAAACATCTAACTTAAGTCCTGAACCAATGAAGAATAAGATGCAGATGATTCCAGATGATCAGGCGGTGATCAGTATACTGGTGGTACTGAATGCCAAGTGGTTGGAACTCCTTTATCTAGGCTCCTTGTATCTTTAGGTTCTTTGCAGTCTGTCACAGAAAAACATTAGTTCTGATTTCTTTACTTTAATCAATATGTCAAAGATAAGACAGTTTGAAAGGCAAAAGGTGGCTTGATACCAGGTATCCTACCTAGTAGTGAGTAGGATACTTGCCTCTGGACCAAGAGGTCATGGGTTTCAATCCTACCTTCAGTGTACCACCACTGGGTTCCTGAACATGACCCTTAACCCCAAGTTGCTCCAGGGAGACTATCCCCTGTAGTTAGTGAATGGAAGTTGCATTGGATAAAAAGCGTCTAAAAAAACTGCCGTACATGTAAAGGTGAATGGGTTGAATGCAGTTTCACACTGTGCGCTGTGCTGTATTCACATGTGGCAAATGGCCACTTTGCACTTACACATTTTAACTCCTACACAGCGCCCCATGTAGGACATAGCCTGAGACAAAGCCTTGTTGCTCATCAGTGTTCATATAATTAACTCATGTTAGTTATATTTACGTTTATGAAAGTTCTGGCTTTTTCTAATATCTACTCCAGTAATTTGGCCCATATACGACTGATTCTGAGTAACAGTTGGCCACACCCCTGAAATATTTATACTTATGTCACAGTCACCTAAGGAGCACCCAAGAGCATACAAATCACACACACACGCACAAGGATCACGGTCAGCAAATGTGTGATATGTCCTGCAGTTTCCAACTCCAACATATCTACTGATGTGTTTTCCATATATTTACATCCAGTTTAGCCTCTGTTACTATAGAAACACTAGCCAGCTCGGCAGTCTCTGTGAAGCTCGTGCTGTGTCCCAGTCATGAACGCTCTTTTAAATTCACTTATAGACGTTTTCATCTGGCCATCTTGACCCAAAATTGAGATTTGGATCAGTTGGACATGCCCAGCGTACTGTACAGACCACAGAACAAAGCAGAACATTAACTGTATATCATCTTCATATTTCAAAAATACTTTTAATTTTAGTTCTTGATCCAAAAACAAGAAAAAATGCAGATATATTGTTCAGCAATGATATATCAAGAATGCAACCTAAACAGCATCTGTGAGCTTTTGATTTCCCTTAAGATATTTAGCTTCGCATTTATTTTTGTTTCTTCTTAGAGGGAATAAAAATAAAATTGGAAAGTTTTCCAGTAATAATAAAGAAGATTACCATGCTGTGCTGACCCACCGTTAAGATGTTCTTCCGTAGTACTCCATCATAATGTGTCTGTTTTCAAAATACACCCGTGTCCCCTCACAGCCTAAAGCAGAGCCGCAGTTAAGAAACATCAGCACATTAGGACATTTTTTTTAGCCCAAATTCAAACAGCAGGGACATTTATGACTGTAATTACCAGCAACACAGCAGTGGTGCTATAATTTGTGAAGTTTAATACGCATAGCGAAAACATCAGCATCACCAGCTTGTCATCTCAAAACAAAATAGTCTGTGAGGTGTGAAGTCTCTGGAGCAGAAAACAAATAAACAACTGCATAAAAAATTGATGTAAAAATTCTTGCCACGTTTTTTTTTTTTTCTGCTGTATTATATACACTGCAGGAAGAAAAATTAATATTCATTTGCGGCTAAAACAAGCATGCTGTTGTTCATTCTCCTGGCTTTATTGAGAGTGGACCACAAAACAAAAAATGAATGAATAAAATAAATTCACTAGGCAAAGGGGCATCATTTTACTTACCTGATTTTCACCAGAAAAGCTGCTTATTTCAGTAGCGAGTGACTTGCTGGATAATAAGCCCTGGTAATAAGCTCACTCGTTGTCACATCCCCAGTCAGAGGCCGCTAGAGGCTGGGGGTGTGGTCTCATCCCTGTGCTCTCGGCTGGCCAGAGATGAGGTATTATTAGGATCATGTGTTTACGGTTTAGTTCATGGTATAAATAGCCTGTTTTATGTTTCATGCTTTGTCGGTTTACCCTCACGCTTATCCTGAGTTGTGCCTGTTTGGATTTTCCATCTTTGCTTTGTGTTTTTCGGACATCGTGCCATTTACTTTGCGGTTTTGTAAAATAAAAGGAAAAAAACTATGGAAGTCTGCGCCTGCGCCTTCTGTCTAAATGGGCACAGCCCAAATGTGATACTTGTGTGAGTCCAATCACAGATCATTTGGCTTTTTGTTCAGCTCGGATGGAAACACAGAGGACAGGCCATCACACAGGACAAAGTTACTTATTTAAGTTACTTATTTATAGTATTTATACCCCAGGATTTGCGTAAATATCACAGTGTATTTCATATTGAGGTTTTCTACAGAGTCTCTGTATGTCTAGAGTCATAACATATCCAATGTCCCCCCAGATCAATAAAGTTTTCTGATTCTGATATTCAGACAAATTAGTGTTGAATTGTATGATCTGTATGATGAGTCTATTTTGTGTGTTTGCTTTATGACATTGTGTTCCAAACTCTTTAATTGCTGCATTTTTTTTGTCTTTGTTTTGCCTTTTTAACAAGCATTTTAAAACATCACCTTGCCCAGGGACAACATGTAAATGTTTTACTGAATCTAGTACATTTACATCCAAAAATGACCATTGGTAAAGTTATGAGATACCCTGCTCCTGATAGTTATAGTTGCTCTGTCCATCAAACATTAGGTTCATCAGGCTAACTAGTAGCATTCATAGCATTTCTACTGAAAAAATAAAAATGTTTAAAATTTTGAAGCACACCGAAAAATAAACTCATCTTAGTGTTTTACATGTCTAAGATCTGAATACGAATGCTGGTTAATTTGACGCAGGTAACCTGTGTTTTATGAAGTGAAGGTTTGTGTAACGGAAACTGTGCCTTCAAATGAGTTAAATAGACTAATGTGTGTCTGAATTACATGTTCCTCAAGAACACATTTCTCTCTTGTCTTTGCTGGAATAATTTACTGCCATCACCCTTTTCACTGAGGGGTTTTTGCTGAGGAGTTTTCTTGGATTTTTTCTTTTGCTTGAATGAAGTAGTGTTTTGAGATTATTATTATTATTATTATTATTATTATTATTATTATTATTATTATTGTTATTATTAACTGTCTGAGAGACATGTCAATCATTATTTTGTGTTTCGACCAGAGGTGGCAGTTGCCACCCTCTCCAGGGCAATTGCAACCCTGCTTGCCATCACAATTCTGCAGCCTGAAATATGGTACAAAAATGTATTTATTACAATGCATTGCTACTCCCAAAATTCTTAAAACAGGCAAAGGCATTAAAATAGCTATTATTTGTGTTATCTATTATCTCATCTCCTTAGCTGGAGCGTTCTCAGAGCAAAAGGCGTGGTCTCCACGACCGGGCTCTTCCACTACGAAACACTGGGCGAACTCTCAGCTCATTTCTGGTCCTGGTCTGTGACAGAATGACTGAGTCCACTGTGGGCCCAGTGGACTTTGCCAGTCTCGTGGGCACGGTGAACTGGCAGGCGGTTGAGATTGTTAACGTTCAGCCAGAGGTAGCGTGTCTGCATACGGAACTCACTACCCTGCAGAAGGCATATCAAGACCTGGCTCCTGCGCAGTCATCATCCCAAGCCCAACCCCCCCCCCCACCTAATGTTCTCCCCAAAATGTCACTACCTGTGAAGTGCAATGGGATGAAAATTCAACTCCACACACCAGCGATACGGGCTAGGGGACCGCGAGCTGTTGGCCATCAAGTGGGCTCTGGAGCAATGGCGTCACTGGCTCCAGGGTGGCGGTGACCCGTTCAAAGTCTGGATGAAACACATGGTCTACCGGTTCTTTCGTTTATATCTGCAACTGGACTCTTCCACTACGCCACACTGGGCGAACTTTCTGCTCATTTCTGGTCCTGGTCTTTGACAGAAACACTAACATCCCTCTTGTGTAAAGCCAGAAAGCAATTATTGGTTAGCTAAAGTTACATTAAAGTTAAAAGTTCATTTTTATTTGTTTCTATTTTGACTTAAAATGACTAAAGGATGGTCACAAGAGTCACTGTCATGACCATTTGGCAGAAAGGCATTTTCCTTCCTCAAGTGCCATGGCACACCTTCAATTAATTTCTCATTACTGTCTATCAGACATCTACTCTGGCAGATCTGCTGTACGAGGAGTCGTAACATGACCTGTCCAAGACAATCAGTGATTAATACAATGTAGTGGAGCCTATAGAGAATAAAATGTGTTCACACTGACATGCTGTATTAGCCACAGTGATAAGTGGCAAACAAAAGTGTGGATTTGTACAAGGACAATCCGCTGCCCTGACATTCCATTGAAAAGCATGCAGAATAGGATTACAGAGTCCATACTATCATGAACAACATGACCTCTTTGTGAATGCGGCATGTTAGGGCGAATGGGAAAACCTTGGCAAGTGGTGAGAGGGGAGACGTTATCTATCAAGCAGGACAGAGAAATGCACTGAATATCAGTGTGTGTGTGTGTGTGTGTGTGTGTGTGTGTGTGTGGATGAGAGCTGGACACAAAAAGAAAAGCCGCTGGACTGGCACAGACCAGAGCTAAGAGATTAGTGAGACTCCCTCCTGCACCAACCTTCAGTATTTACTCCAGATCAGTGGGAGAATGAGCCATACATAGACGAAGATGACGTAACATTATGATATTTTCTCATAATGCATAGTATTTTTCCCTAAATTCAATCTTCCAAACTAGACAAAATGTCACATTTTAAAAAAAGGTTGCAAAAACTATGGGCAATGACCTCAAAAGTTCAATATTTGTTAAAAAAATAAATAAAAAATCCAGCATTCCATCATGGACAGAATTAGCAGATTTCAATTGTTTTCATGTTTTTGTTCACTGTTCTCTCACTACAATGCCCAGCATGCATCACACAAAAACAGCATGCAGGAACTCTTGAACTATTGACTAATACATGCTGTGCTAGTTGGCATTACTGCCCTAAAACATGGTTCTACATGGGTTCTTCAATGCCCTCAGAGTACCACATCTAATTGACTAATCTTCTGATAATCTTATGTGCCATAATTATTACATTATTATGTAATAATTATTATGTAAAATAGCTGTATTATTATGTGAAAGAACAATGTAAAATAGAGTCTAAATAAATTCAGTAAAACTCTGCTGAGAAAACTCAATACACACATAGCACACATAGCACACACACACACACACATACACACACATATATATAACTGGAAAAAAATAAGAGACCACTACAATTTATTTTTAAATCAGCATCTCTACGAGTATGACAACCATTCCATGCCAGCGTCTGTTAAATTCCTACACAAGCACCTTGTTCTGCTTTATGATGAACTGATTAGTGATCCCTTGAATCAACTCCTATTTAATGAGAAAAAGTATAAAAACGCTGCTGTAATCGACATTCTCCTCTCACAATGTGACCAGTTGGATGGCAAAACACTACTAGAAGTTCATCAAAGCTAATTATTGCCATTTTCTTGAACAAGAGATTTGTTTTCTTTGAATTATTCAAATTCTGTAAACACTGCATCATTTCACTTATTTTGATGTTACTTCCTTTAAAATTATGTTTTAAAGAACAATATTTCTATTTGGGAATTAGGAGAAATTATGACAGCAATTGTTAAAAACTAAGGCAAAGCTGTTAAGTTTAATACTTGCGCCTATAACATATAAAACCTGAGAAACTGAACATTTGTGCAGTGGTTACTTATTTTTTCCAGAGCTGTATCTAATCATGTACAGTATCAAAATGTGTCACAGACTAGATTTAAAGGAAGAACTTCAAACCACTATTTGTTGTAATTCATCAGTGAGACTACATCAGCGGCAACATGATTGATTTATAGTCCACTCTATTTCTAAAAATACCATATTATTTATATAGCCTACAGTGTTGATATAATATTTAGTGGTTATAAAGCATATTGTTTATGTAGTATATAGTGTATACAGTATAGAATATTTTTCTGGAGAATTATATTTATGTAGTTATTGCATTTGTGCCTCTGTATAATTGTGCAGCCATAGAAAAAGCAATTTTCTCTAGAATCTATAAGGTTTTCTGATTCGGTTGTGGCTTGTTATGCAGTTTATACAGTCGCAATGCCCTCATTGTAGTTGTTTACACTTTCTCTTTTTTAGGACACATGCAGTTATTCAGTGTTCAGTACTGATGATCCCCATGATATTACTCAGTGAAGCATATTGTGACAAAGTTCATTACAACAATAGCATATCATATTGCCTATCCCCATACACCTCCCACACATCAATACACAAACAGACTGTGCAAAAATGTACACATTGTCAAACCCCACACACACTCTAAATAGACATCATGATTCTGTTAGCAAGCCATGTGTTAAATGAGGGTAAAAAAAACAATGAAGGAATGAAAAACGATGCATCAGATTCTTTCTGATTAACATAACAAACAAAGCAGGTTTGCTAAGTCAGCAGGCATAATGATTGCATAAGTCGATACTCGCAAATAGGCCATAACACAGCCTGTTCCTCTGCATTCACTAACTGTGAATTCACGAATCTACCTACAGTATTCTGTGCACAAGCACTGGCCTTCTCAGTTAAAACCTGAATGGCAGATTCAGTACAAATGCAAACACAATAGTATTGGAAAACAGAAATAATCAGTAGATTATCTAGCGCTGCTTTGACTGTGTTGAGAGAGCTTAGCCACAAAATTAAAGCCACCTACCTAAAATTGTTTAGGAACCCCTCATGGTGCCAGAGTTCAGCTCTGACCCATTGAGGCATGGACTCTGTAAGATCTCTGAGGCAGAGCTGTGGTATCTGGCACTAAGCTGTTAGCGGCAGATCCTTTAAGTTACCTTGTGGGGACTCCATGGATCAAGCTGGTTTGTCCTGCGCATTCAACTCGTTTAGATTGGGATCTAAGAAATTTGAAGGCCAAGTCAACTCTTGTTCTTCAAACCATTCCTTAACTATATTTGCACTCATATGATCCTGCTGAAAGAGGCCACTGCCATTGACAACTATTTTAGTCTGCAACAATGTTTAGGTAGGTAGTACAAATCAGAGTAACATCCATATGAATGCAGGCCAAAAGGTTTCCCAGCAGAACATTGCCAACAGGGCAGCTGTTCCTGTGATCAGAAGGTCATGGGTTCACATCCCAAGACTGTTAGTGGCACCACTGATGTACCCTTGAGCAAGGTACTGTCCACACACACTGCTCCCCAGGCGCCGTGTTTCTGGCTGCCCGCTACTTCACTTAGTGAATGGGTTAAATGCAGAGAAAGAATTTAGTGCTGTTCACACTGTGTGCTGCGGTGTGTTCATGTATGACAGAATGGTCACTTTCAGTGTTCAGAGCATCCCACCGACATACCTTATTTTTATATTGCATCTTGGTGCCATCTCCTCCCCAGCAATGCACACACACACACACACACACACCTGACCTCATGATTCATCAGACCAGGTCACCCTCTTCCACTGTACCACGGTCTAGCTCCGAAGCTCACATGCCCACTGTAGGCACGTTTGATGGTGGACAGCATGACGACTCTGTGGCTACGTAGTCCCATGTACAGCACCTGCAAGATCAGACCAGGTTAACCTTCACTGCCTATGCACATCAGTGAGCCTTGGGTGGTCATGACACTGTTGCTGGTTCGCTGGTCGTCCTTCCTCGGACCACTTTTGGTAGGTACTAACCACTGCACAAGACCTGCTGCACTGGAGATGCTCTGACCCAATTTTCTAATCATCACAATTTGGTCCTTGTCAAAGTCACTCAGGTCCTAAATTTTTCTTGGTTTTTTAAGACACCAAACGTAAGAGCTGACTGTTCACTTGCTTGCTATGAATTCCACCTCTTAACAGGTACCCCTTAAAGGAGATAATCAATGTTATGAGGCGGAAGTGAATTTAATGTTCTGGTTGATTGTAGACACACATAGACACACATATGCATATACATATACATATAAACACACACCATTTTAAGTATCCTGAGGTCAGGCCACTAGTTGTCTCAAATATATGTAGGTACCACTGTACTGAAATGAAATTATATTATGAACTCATTAATTTGATCACACACGTACACACACACACACACACACACCCACACACACACACACACACACACACACACACCTACACACCTACACACATCCACATATATATACACATATATACACATACATATATGTGTGTGCATGCTTGTGTGTGTGATCAAATTAATTCGTTCATAATTCAATTTCATTTCGCTACAGTGGTGCCTAAATATATTTGAGACTATTAGTGGCCTGACCTCAAAATACTTAAAATGGAAAACAAATGAACATTAACGTACACCATTACGAGCACACACACACACACACACACACACACACACACACACACACACACACACACATACGTACATGCATGATCCGTCAATAGAGTTTCTCTCTCTCTTTCTTCATGTCTTCGAAGTCTTTTTCTGACTCATTCTCACCACCCCCACCCCCAAGATCCCCAGACTCATCTCAACACCTGCACACAACTGTCAGAAGCATTTTTCCCAGATCATATACTCTGGCAGAACCTCATTAAAGCCATTCCCTATGCTTTATACTCTCACTTATAGAAGCAGTATTAACCTCCTCAATCTGCCATACACACACATTTTATATTGTCGTTGAATGTCAGGTCATTTAGATGTCCTATGTTGCTATTTCTGTTTATTTATTATCTATTTAAACATAAAGTATTTTTAAAATACATTTAAAAATACTTAAAAATTATTTTTTCAGTTTATCACATGGAAACATAGGCTTATGTAATTTGGCACACTGTTGTATTTTCAGGCCATGACCACACGTACATGGGTATTTCTGAAAACAGAAGGCAGCAGGTGGTGATATAATCTTAAACTGTGTAGCATTATTGATCACTCAGAAGCCTTGCATGGGGGACGTAATTACCAGAGACTGTCTGTGTCGAATATAACAGCATCCGAAGATGTGATGTCTATGTCCTTCATACTGGATGGACAGTAACTTCTAACAAAGTTTAGAGCAGTAGTGCTTTGTATACGTCGGGCGTTGTAGATGAATGAAAACACGCCTCAAAATGCTGTTTATTTGTGGATGAAAGGCCAAAACGCATAGAAAACCCTCAATTTTCAGAAATACCCGTGTACGTGTGGAAGTGGCCTTATTGCCTGGGCAATGGGAATGAGCACTAGTGCATCACTGCTGAAGTTACATCAAATTAAAGTGACATTAATTTAGTTAAAGCTATTAGTCATGTGCACACAGGTGCAACAGTACATGTGTGTAATTTTCGTCACAGCCGTCAACATGAATTACACAACTGTCAAATAGTACCTGATTGGTTGGGAGGAACTCTGTGGCTTATGTGCATTACACAGACTAGAGAGTGAACAGTTATCTGTCTTTGCTGACCTCAGCAGGCACTGGCTTTGTGCCCCATTGACACAGCCTAGGGACCCGTCAAACATTAATATGTTTGCTAGATAGTCAAGACAAAATGTTGTGAGCCTCAGTGATGCAGATTGCCATTGACGGGGTGGGTCAGAATAGATCTTTTAATTATTATTATGTTTAATTTTGCTGCTACAAATGCAGCCTAATACATTGTAATTTGTGTGATTTGTTTCACATTTTTTGCATTTTTGTTTATTTCTGTAGACTTAACCATATGTATATTGTGAATATAACCATATGCATATCGTAAATAGTTTAAATTCAGTGATTTTTGTTTAGTTTGGCTTTAAGTGTATGTAGTTTCTTGCAAATTGCGTAATATCTGCAAAAACTGAGGTAAATATTAGGATTTTTTTTTTTTTTTTTGGAAAATTTGATTTGTGCATAGGCTATAAATCAGAGGCACATTTCCTTCTTGACATTGTGGTGCAGATTTGCATGTTTCATGTGTGTGACTTGCTCATCATGCTCATCAGGTTGCCACCTTCCCCTCAGACTTAATTTACACATTTTGCCATAATCTTGCCACATGTATCTTAGCAACACTGCTGTGTATGTGTGTGTTTAGGAGTGTGTGGGGTGGGGTACACACACACACACACACACACACACACACACACACACAGACACACAAACACAGACACACATACACACACGCACACACCACTGCCCTTCTATCTGTGCACACTCGTGCATGTCACTGCATACAGACACATGTGCCTTATGCACACTGTGTTCTGTCTAGGTTCTAAGGCCACCTTTTCTCTAGTCCTGCTTCAGAAATCCCTCATTCAGACGCGGTGCAATTGTCCGGACAGGCAGACTGTGTCACTAGGAGCATCGAGCACTTGCTGCATGAGTATGGCGTCTCTTTCAGAGAGAGGAGGGAAGAATGGGATATGTGTTTAGTATTCCAGACCCGACTAATCTCTCTCTCACCTCATAGTGAGGAACATTACAAAAAGATCAACAATTCAAGGCATTTCGCTTCAAAGTCTTTTTACATCAAGCAGTAAAAGTGAGCATACCATGTCTCTCCTGTTAACTTGGCATTACGGCCCATTCAGATTTGATTAGTAAACCTATTCACTCCGTCTGATTGCGGTCAATGCCAATTGCACAACTGGGGTGCATTTCCATCTCTCTCTCTCTCTCTCTCTCTCTCTCTCTCTCTCCTCTAACACTCACACTGTGAACACAATTGTTTTAATTACACCTTCGGATTGATCTCTGTACACAATTATCATTATTTCTTTACCAATATTCCCTTTTCCCTTCCACTCATTACATCCTCTTCACTTAGTCTTTCTGATTGCGATTTGGTTGATTGCATGTCATGGTCAATCAAAATTTATTTTTTTTTTTTTGTTGTTTTTTCTTATGATTTTTAATTATGAGGTCTGAAATGTTAAGTGTTCACAGTGTGTATCTGGTGGACACATTGTGAACATAAAAGATGAACAGTAGCTGTCAGGTTAACAGTAGCTGTCAGGTTAATGGGTCTAGTTAGGTCTCGGCTGGTGTCCCTTTGGTCCATTTATGTGATCGACATTTTTTTTTCTTGTGTTGTCCAGCTGGGTCCAGCTATTCAGATCTACATCCACATTAATAATCACGCAGAAGTGCTATATACCCGCTATAAAGCATGAAGGAACTGTGTGTGTCTGTCAAATTTTCCTTAATTATGCTTTCCCAAATATCAGATCATGCTTCAAAGAGTGAAATTATTCAAAATGTCTGTTATTCAATTGAGTTTAAATGAAAACAGTCATTCAGAGTGTTTCAATGTGAAAAACGAGAAATGTATCATTTTACTATGCAAATTGTTCCATTGTATTAACTACTTATATTATTTATAATATTCATTAGAGTAAAACAGCAGTAAAACAACTATATGAGATTTCTTTTGTCACACAAATTTGAATTATGCTGATTTTTTTTAATTTGTATTATTCCACTTTAAGTTCAAGCAATTGGACATTTTTTTTTCATTACAGAAACATTTATATGCTTCACACTTCAATCACCATTTATTCTTACTCCAATTAAATAAATCAATTATGATTCTGATTTTAATTTGTGTGAAGGTTTTAAATCTACTTTTCTCTCCCTCCTTCCAGCACTTTCTTTAGTAAAACCTGTGCTTTATCTTTCAGGTTTAACCAAAAAAAGTTATTTTCCAGTTTTCACATGAAGTAAAACCTTTCAACTGAACAGCTACAAAGAATTTAGGCTTATTCACTGGCAGTACTGCATGACATTTTTCCGCATGTATGCCATAAAACAATGCATTAATGAGTGAAAATGTTATGACCAAAACAAAAAAAAAACACATACACCAATACCTCGAAGCCTCAATGCAAGAGGTGGTTAAGCATGTTGAAGGAACAACAAACCAAGCTTGGGTTCACTCTTGTAAAATCCAGCTGTGGAAATGTCATAGCAACGTCTGGGAACTATGATATCAAATTCAATGAAATGTGTATTCTCCTTATTCAAGCTCCTATAATTAGCAGCAATATCAGTGCTAAATTGAAATTCAGTTAAATGTATTAGAAACTGACACTACAGCATATAACATTCTCAGTTTCCAAAGATAATTTGAGGTGAATTCTGAATAATTATTGTAATTGTTGTCACAAACTGTATTTATGTATGTATAGATACAGCATTATATACTTAAAATTTTATCTTTTAAAAAATCTTTCTTCAGAAGTGTATTTTCAAAGTTAATTTACTACTTCCTTTACTAAATTAGTGGTCCAAGTTCGATCCTTAAATCTTATTCAGGATTGTTATTATGGGAAATGTGTTCATATTGTGTCCTATGAGAATCGACTAAACTGATCCTCAGTGTCATAGCTGGCTAAAGGATGGCCTGAAGATGTGCCCTGAAAACTGTACTGTATTAAAACATATTTTTCTAATTATTACTTACCATTTTTCTTTACCGCAATTTCATTTAGTTACTAATATTGCTTCAGTCATTCAAAGAAAAAGGGTGACTTGCAAAATTTAGAGGGAATAAGACTATGTTCAGCCTTAGCTTACATAGCTCATGTTAAATTGGTATGACATGGTTTTAAATATACATTCACCACACACACAAGACCAGGACCTGGATTCAAACCCTCAATCCTGGAGGTGTGAGGAAACAGCGCTACCCACTGCGCCAGTGCAGGGCATTGGTTTTCAACATTCAAAAAGTTATTTCATGACAAATGTCATTTTTGAACTACTTAGCACTCATAGCTTCTAATAGCATAGCAGATTTTAAATGTTCATTCCATACCACTTATACTGTATTTATATCGTAATTATGATTTTTAAAAATTGCTTTTGTCTTGTTTTGTGGAAAAACAAAGCATCTTTTACATTTTTGCATCTTGTATTCATCATTTGTGGACAGAGAAAAAAAAGTTAAATAAATGTAAACTAGAACCTGTCAGTGCGGAATATAAATCAATTGTAAATGCGATCCTCATGTAAGCAACTGCAGAGTAATTCTGCAACTGGATAATTATGTTTAAGTGGTACAGAAAATGAATATAATAACTCTATACTTCTTGCAAAGAACTTGCCAGAGACAGAAAGACACACACACACACACACACACAAATGCACAGACACACACACACACACACACACACACACACACACACACACACACACACACACATCTTCTGCATGTCCTGGGGGAATAGACTTATTAT
>JBBJLS010049885.1:0-13449 GCA_037577275.1 Bryconaethiops microstoma
TCTCTCTCTCTCTCTCTCTCTCTCTCTCTCTCTCTCTCTCTTTCTCTCTCTCTCTTTCTCTCTCTCTCTCTCTCTCTTTCTCTCTCTCTCTCTCTCTCTCTCTCTCTTTTTCTCTCTCTCTCTCTTTTTCTCTCTCTCTCTCTCTCTCTCTCTCTTTCTCTCTCTCTCTCCCTCTCTCTCTCTCTCTCTCTCTCTGTCCCTCTCTCTCTCACACACTATCTCTCTCTCCATCTCTCTCTCTCCATCTCTCTGTCTCTCTCTTTCTCACTCTCTCTCCCTCTCTCCATCTCTCTGTCTCTTTCTGTCTCTCTCTTTCACTCTCTTTCTCTCCCTTTCCCTCTTTCTCTCTCCATCTTTTTCTCTCCCACTCTCTCTCACTCTCTCTCTGTCTCTCTCTTTCTCTCTCTCTCTCTCTCTCTTTCCATCTCTCTCTCCCTCTCCCTTTTTCTGTCTCTGTCTCTCCATCTCTCTCTGTCTCTCACTCTCTCTATCTCTCTCTATCTCTCTCTTTCTCTCTCCATGTCTCTCTCTCTCTCACTCTCTCTCTCTCCATGTCTCTCTGTCTCTCACTCTCTCCCCCTCCCTCCCTCCCTCCCTCCCTCCACTTAAAGGTCAGTTGTGTTATGCTCGATGCTTGACTTGACTGTCTGGTTTACTGAAAAATGGAACACTGGCAGCTTCTTTAGCTTACAGTCAGCATGAATTAAACATTTTAATTAATTCTCCGTCTGTACCGTGACTATATGTTAACAGAGACTCAGCTGAGTGTTTTTTCATGATAGGTGGGATTGGTGAAACATGGTAGTGTTGATTAAAATGATTTTGTCCTGCCCGTTCATGCACAGTGACATAATAATCAGAAGATACTTTAGAAGCACAGATTTGGACATTTTTAGCATAGTAGAACCTTCACGCCAAATCCAGTATTGTCTTTTAACACTCTGCGAACTCTGAGCAAGAAGACAGAGGAGGAAGGAAAATGGATTCCTTGAGTAGGAGCTACAGTGAATTTATCATTTTTCTTTTAAGCACTACAGCTACAAAGTGCGCGCGCACACACACACACTCACGCGGGTTACACCCCATTCTACAAAAGACTGCGATAAACAGATAAACTCCTGTAAACCGCGTGTGTGTGTGTGTGTATGTGTGTGTATCTGTGCGTGTGTGTACACCTTTTAGCAGCAGCCCTTGAAAGAAAAAAGATACATTCATGTGGTACTGAGATTCTCACCATCACTCCCAGCCTTTCAGCTCGATTTGTCCACATCTTTATCTTCCTTATTCTTACAGTCAGTTTGTTGTTTTATAAGTTTCTGTGCCACAAGCAAGCTGTTCTGCTCCAATTTGTTTGGACTGCAACCAGGACAGTGGAGCTTTGATTGGTCTGCCTGATTTGTAACGCATTTGTAACAACCCAGAAAAGGCAAGCTGGTGACGAATTAAGAATTTGAATATGAAAGGCAGTGTTAATATGTATGTGTTTGTTCTCTCAGGACTTGGGATTTTTACTTGGGATCTTCGGCTTTGCCAAATCGTACTTCTTGTGCAACAGCAGCTGTTACATTAAGTGAGCATTTTGCGATAATGACTGCACCTCCAAGAACGCAGCTGTTAAGCTCCTGAAGTTTGCAGGCGTCACCGCCGTCATCTGATTCATTCAGAATGGTGATGAGTCTGCGTACTGGCAGGAAGTCGAGCGGCTGGTATTCTGGTGAGGTCGGCACAACCTGGGGCTGAATGAGCTCAAGACTGTGGAGATGATAGTGGACTTCAGGAGACATCCCTCAACACTGCTCCCTCAACACTGAGGCGAGGTGGAGGCCTAGTGGTAGGATACTCGCCTGTGGACCAAGAGGTCATGGCTTCGAATCCTACCTCCAGCCCACCACCACTGGGTTCCTGACCAAGAACTTTAACCCCAAGTTGCTCCAGGGAGACTGCCCCCTGTAGTTAGGGAATGGAAGTCGCTTTGGAAAAAAGCGTCTGCTAAATGAAAATGAAATATCAGACAGCCCAGGTGGTACTGTATATATATATATATATATAAAATCCATTATCATAAATTATATTGTTCAGTATATTGTTTTTTGTGCATTTACATATTGTCGTCATTTTATACTGTCGTACTTGAGAGACACCATTGGCCGGAATCAAATTCCTTGTGTGTGTTCGCTCACGTACTTGGCCAATAAATGTGATTCTGATTCTGATAAATAGATAGAAATTATCCAGAGTGACATGGAAAAAAATCTTATATTAACATATACTAACCCCTTCGGTTCTCCTTTAAGGACTTTTGGTAATCTTCTGAGTTACCTATGACTAGCCCTAAGTGCTTTCTCTGAGGCTGTGGCTAATGATTCTCTCATGTGAAAAATTCACAGCCCAGCACCTTCAGGCTAGGGATGAACAACTTTCAGTCAAAGTTGATAATCAGTTTTGCGAGGCAACATTTGTAAACTATTCTAAAATGTTCATGTTTTAGAAGTATTTCCACACAGAGTTCTGAAATTTCCCATCAGTCAGTAAATTCCACCACTACTCACTCTCTCTGAGCGCAACTCGACATTTCTGTTTTACTGCATGACGTTAAATTCAGAAACAGAAAACACAAAGCCAGAGAAAGTGTTAAAGTTAAACAAAGAAAGGGTCTAAAGCATTTAGAACAAACATAGAAATGGTAATCATTGGGGAGCTGCCACATTTTGGGGAGCTGCCACATCATAGCTTATTTTACTTCATCTCTCTTATCTGGAAGAAATCCAGAACCCAACGCTCTGAGCCTTTTGCTGCAGTTTTAGGTGCAAATCAGACACATTCAGCCCACGTGATCTGTACAAAATGCTCAGAAAGTATTGCATAGTCTGCCCCATTTACAAAAGTTTGAGCAGCTTGAGGTTTTCACACAGGTGTAAATTTACATTGAGTCTTAAATACATATTGAGTGACTTTATTTCTGATGAATGGACATATAGGGTGCCGTTTGTAAAATCAGCTTAACAATTTTAGAGGTGTCAATTTTTTACCATTTAGCACAATTTGCTCACATTTAGAGATAAATATGTTCCAAAAACAGTGTTAAATTTTGTCAATTTTAACTTGCTGTATAAATGTTAAATCTAAAACTAAATGTTAAATGTTAAATTTAAATGTTAAATCTAAATCTAAATGTTACATTTAAATCTAAATGTTAAATCTAAATGTTAAATGTTACATTTAAATGTTAAATCAAAATCGAAATGTTAAATGTTAAATGTAAATATTAAATATTATATCTAAATGTTAAAAGCTAAATCTAAATGTTAAATGTTAAATCTAAATGTTAAATCTAAATATAAATGTTAAATCTAAATCGAAATGTTAAATGTGAAATCTAAATGTTAAATCTAAATCTAAATGTGAAATCTAAATCTAAATGTTAAATGTTGAACTCTAAATGTTTAGAGGATATGCTAATTGGCCACGCCCCATGATTACAATTGGCTGTTACTTAGCAGGGGGCTGGACTGCATGCTGTGATATCCCTCACCAAGATGGAGGATTTGCCTTAAATGATCTTAAATCTGAATGTTAAATATGAAAAATATATCTCGCACTCTAAATGTGAAACTTCACAGTTAGAAAGGGCTCAGTGACGCCTTTCCAACGACCCCCATTTGCCATAATAGCCCCAAGAGATCGGGGGTTATTAACCGAAAACCGTTCATCTCGCCTGGATGTCCCATTACTTTTGTCCCCCATGGAACGTGCGGCGGCTTTTCTCCGCAGGGCGACCACCAATCTCCGTCAAACTTCACAGTTAGATAGGGCTCATTCTCCTCTTCGGCTCAGCCCACGGGTTTTCTGCGATTTTGGTTTGGGGACTGAGATGGAGGTGGAAGGTTGATTTTGTATCTGGCGAACTGTTTCTGTTTTGGTCAGAGGCCACCAGATTTTTAAAGAATTAGTTTTTTTTAAGGCTTTTTATACATCTTTATCAGGGGTGCCAATAATCGTGGAGGGCGCTGTATACAAAATGGACAGTTATGTATGAATATAGCAGTAATAGGCCGTAAAATGAAATGGTTTTGAGGGGTGAAGAGGGCGCAGTGGCTATTCATAGCCACAAAATGCATCTTACACTTAAATGGTTGCTGGTTTCTCTACACTCTACTGACCCATTTTGGCTTCACTTTAATACAGGCAGCATTCATCAGGCTACATGACACCTACATAAGCCTTTTATAACAACCAACATGAACCTGTGTCGGCAAGGTTTTTTTCAAAAAGTCCTCTGTCATCACACAAAACCAACTGACAAAACCAGCCTTAATGACAAGTGACACTTCTCAGAATGATCATTTGAATGTTAATGTAGGTTTCTGGCAGCTGTCAAAATGTGTCTTGTAGTCTTCTGGACACGACCCTACTGTATTGTCGTACCTTCACTTGTTTCAACAATACTTGTGAAGGTAAAATTAGTCAGTTAGGAATGCAGATTAGAAACAATATGTTTCGTTACACCATTGCACTATTCAGGTTTGTTTTCTTGTTTTGACTTCATACAAGAGCAGAATCCATTTTCAAAGTCATTATTGTTTAAAACAGTAAATTATACTGTTACAGTAAAATGATAGAAATCATAGTGTACAATTTCACAAATTGCTGTAGAAGTTTACAAATTATATTTTTAAAATGACAAATGAGAGTAAAAATTAAAAATTATTCTGTAATATTATACAAATTTTACAATGTATACTGTAAAATTATTGAAATTACACGAAAAATATGGTGATTACTGTAAAATTACACAAACTGTACTGTAAAATTGATGAAATACTAAACAATTTATAAGTAATTTAATACAAAAGCAATACTTTTACTCTCCCAAATATAACAAAAACTGCTCCTCGTCTTACAGTGAAGTTTACATAAAATGCTTGACACTCTTTTTACATTTACATTTAAAAACAAAAATAATTTAGTTCATACTGAGGTGAACTAAAACCTTCTGCGTCATTAACTTGAATAATTTACACTTAAAAGTGTTGCCATTCCTGTTTGGGAATGTAGTGAACGTTCTGTGGGACTTTCCACAGTAAAGGTCTCCATCTGCTGACTGAAGGTGGAGATACAATCTAATTTTCTGGAGGATGGTGAAAGTCGAGGGTCTGCAGACTCCTTCCAAAAGAAACCTACTTTAAATGACTTCATACAATTACTACATTGACCTTACGCAAATAAACAGAAAAGGAACCTAAAAGGATAAATGACAAAGAGGAATGAAACCCAAAGAAGGTACAAAGTACATGAAATAAATAGTATAAAAACGTATTTCAAAGGTAGAACAAGAAAAATACAAAAATAAACAAATACAAAAATTTAAGTGCAGTAAGAGTGATCAGTCACAAGCACATAAAAAGAAAAAAATAATTAAAATGCTATTATTAGATAGATAGATACTTTTATTGTCACTGTATCTTTGACGCAATGAAATTACAGTTGCCCAATCCAGTGGTATTTAAAAAAGAGACATACATCATACAACCACATAACAAAGACAAACATCATCATATAGAACAGTGAAACTTACAACAACATTGACAGAAATCAAGATAAAGTGCTGAGTGACAGATATTGCACTAAGTATAATTATTAGTAATAAATATGAGTAATGAGTGATGGTGGTGGTGGCGGCCTAGTGGTAGGATACTTGCCTCTGGACCAAGAGGTTGTGGGTTCAAATCCTACCTTCAGTAGACCACCACTGGGTTCCTGAGCAAGACCCTTAACCCCAAGTTGCTCCAGGGAGACTGTCTCCTGTAGTTAGGGAAGGAAAGTCACTTTGGATAAAAGTAAAAATGTAAATGGTTATGGACCGGTAGAGGGTGTCACTGTGTATGTTTGTTGATATACTGGATAGCTTTGGGGAAAAAACTGTGTAGTAGTCTGTTGGTGCATGTTTTAATTGACCCGTAATGCCTTGAAGTCCAGGATCAGTTCTTTAGTCTTGTTTGTGTTTAGTGACAGGTTGTTTGATGAACACCACAGTGTCAGTTTGCTGATCATATCTCTGTAGGCCGACTCATCCCCTCCTGAGATGAGACTGACCACCGTGGTGTCGTTTGTGAGTTTGATTATGGAATTAGTGGGATAGGAGGGTGAGCAGTCATGTGTGTGGAGTGAGTACGCAGTCCTGTGGGGAGCCGGTGCTGAGTGATATGATGGGGGAGAGGAGGGCATCCAGTCTGACATACTGGGGGCGGTTGGTAAGAAAGTCCATGATCCAGGAACAGAGGTGGGAGGAGAGACCCAAGTGGAGCAGCTTCCTGATGAGTATGTCCGGGATGATTGTGTTAAAGGCAGAGCTATTATCAACAAACAGCATCTGGACATAGGTCCCTCTGTGTTCGAGGTGTTGTAGGGAAGTGGAGAGCGATGGTGAATGGCATCCTCTGTGGACCTGTTTTCCCTGTAGGCAAATTGGTGGCGGTCAAGAGTGGGATAGAGGTTGGTCTTGATGTGCTTAAGTATCAGTCTCTCAAAGCACTTTGTTACAATGGGGGTGAGGGCGAAGGATCTGTAATCATTTAGGCTAGTTATGGTGAGCTGCTTGGGGACTGGAACAATAATGGCTGATTTGAGGCAGGGCGGAACAACAGCATCTGCGAGTGACCGGTTAAAGATATCTGTGAAGACACCGGCGAGTTCAAAGGCACAGGCTGAGTACCCTTCCAGGATACTGTCTGGGCCAGCGGCCTTCATTGGGTTCACTGCTTTAAACAGCCGTCTCACTTCAGATTTCTGCACAAACAATGTCTGGATGCCAATGTGCAGCAGTGCCTTTTGAGTCTGTGACGTTGCCTCTGAAGTTAGTGATCTGCTGTAGTCCCTGCCACACCTGCTTGCTGTTGTTCTCTGTGAAATGCTCTTCTACTTTGTTTTTGTGGACCCGTTTGGCCTCTCTGATGCCTCTGTTGAGGTTGGCTCTTGCAGTGCTGTTTGTCGCTGGCAGGGAAAGAGAGAATAAGTTGTGCATCATCAGCATAAATGTGGTAGGAAAAGCCATGTGAGGCTATTACATCCCCAAGAGAACCAGGACATATAGAAAAGAGAAGTGGTCCAAGGACCGAGCCCTGTGGAACACCCGTGGATAATCTTCGTGGAGCAGACTGGGTGCCTTGCCATGTTACCTAGTACCGCCGGTCATCAAGGTAGGAAGCAAATAGGGCACAATAGGGCACAACCTATTGCCAGGCTGTGCCCGAGATCACAAGGTTGGAGAGAGTGGCGAGGAGTGTATCAGAATAGTGTGTAATGTGTTTGTTGTTTGGGAGTTAGTTCACAGGCTAGTCCAAGGACTCGATAAAAGGATCCAAGTCTTTTATAAAAGTGTAAAGGTCGGTGCTGTAATGAAATTTCTTCCATAGATATGTATTCCTTGAGGACGTTTAACCAATTTTAACCAATGCATGCTGTTTTGTGTGTTTCTACTTTTCTTTTTAAAAGAAGGGAGTTAGAGGGGTGATACAGTCCATAATAAGAGAAATTCTGTTAAAGCTGAATTGGAGAATATAACCAGAGAGTGGAAATACTCATCTGGAGCTTTTAATGTGTAATGTAGACCGATGTCATTATCCATGAATCCCATTTTATACATCTTGTGGTGAGTGATATGTGTTCTATGAATTACCTTGTACTGTATCAGCTGAAGGTTAGTATTGTTACTCATGGTGAAAGTGTTCCTACAGATTTGAGTCCAGGATTCAATATCAGGTGTAAATAAAAAATCTTTCCCCTTGCTTTAATTGGGACTGAAACTGTTGAGTTGGCAATGGATTTCAGTTTATATAATTTTGAGAGTTGATATAATTGTATTTAGGTTTGTTATTTTAAGCATTTCTTCAACTAATGGAAATGGGAGCAAGTTATTGATATGTTGCTTTTTGGAGGTATTGAAGAAATGGTTCTCTGATGCCATACTTCTGATGTGAAAAATTTATAAAGTTATTATTTTCGAAAAGGTGTTGAATGATACCTCTTATTGTCCATATATTAAGAAAAAGTGGTTTATTGTTTAGCAGATAATCAGGATTATGCCATATTGGAGTGTATTTGCATGATTCCATTATTGATTTAAAAATTTTGTTTATTTTCCACGAGGCTGTTAGGGTTGTTGAGATTACCATGTTTTTGAAGCAGTTATGATGTTTAATGGCAGTGCTAAGAAATAGTAAATCAGAAATTAAGATTTCTTTACATTCTGATTGCTCTAATTCTAACCAGAATCTTTTCCCTGTTGGTTTGGGTGTATCCAATTAATGATGTATTGTAACTGACTTGCTAAATAGTAGTTTTCAAACTTTGGTGCTCCTAATCCTTGTTGTCCTCATTTTCTGTTTCAGTAATGTGGCTAGTTTAATTCCGGGTGTCTTATTTTTCCAGTAGAATTTGTTAATTATTGAATTCAATAGGTTGAACCACCTAGTGGTTGGTTGGATTGGAATCATGAAAAGGTAGTTGATTTTTGGTAATATGAACATTTTATTGTGTAATGTGAGAGCTTTGTGATGTTAATCCATTAGTAGTGATTGTTGCCATTGGCCAGCTGTATAGTATTCTTATCCAATGAATAAATGATTCTTCAAAACCAAATCTGTGAAGTTTCAAATAAGAATATCCCATTTACTCTGTCAAATGTATTTTCTGCATCCAATGATACAATTCTAGTTTCTTTTTTGTTTTGTGTCGATATATTGACAAGGTTGAATAGTCTGTACATATTATTTGATGAATGTCTGCCTTTAATGAAACCAGTTTGATCTGTGTGGATTAACAATGGGGGGACAGTTTCAATTCGAGGAGCTGATGCTTTACTGATTTATTTTGACATCAGTACTGATGAGCGATATGGGACGATATCTAGAGCAGAGACTTGGGTCTTTATGGGTTTTAATAGCACCGAGATAAGAGCTGTATTCATGTGTGGTGGGACCATTGAGTTATGTGTAACATTATCTTTCATTCTGAGAAATAGTGGTGAGATTATGTGATGGACCCAACTAGGGTACCACTTGTGCGTATGGCCATAAAACTCAGAGTCAGAGTGAGGGTGAAAAAAATCTCTATTTATTTAAGGCTTGACAACAAAAAGTCCAAGCATCCACAGGTGCAATCAAACACTATGCAGTAGGAACTAAACAGACCAAAAACTGTTAGGCAACCCAGGAAACAAAACAACTTCCAGATGGGTTGTAGACTCTGATGTATCGAGAATGATTGAGTTGCTGAAAGACTGATGGGGTGGAGTATTCCCTGATCAGAGGATTTTTCAATCGACAGTAATCAGTAAGACCAAAATCTTTCATATACAGTATTGCTTTAATGTTTCAGTGGAGTGTCAATTTCTGGTACTGGCTGCGGTGTATGATGTATCTAAAATGGGATTAATAACTATTGAAGTTACCTCCGATTATAATAGATTCGAATAGATTAAATAATGCATCAATAAATGTATGGAAAAGGGCAGTCATCTGAATTAGGCCCGTATATATTTGCAACTGTCATGTTTTTATTAATAGTTATGTTTACAATGACATATTGTCTTTCAGGGTCCGTGATGCTCGTATTATGTTTAAATTTAATTTTATTGTTTATTATAATTGAGACACCTCTTTAATTGGAGTTGTAAGTTGTTGAGTAAATTGTGGGGTTTTCAATGTATGGCTTACATATTCTGAGTTTCTTGTAGAAGACATATATCTGCTTGAAGTTTCATCAAACAGTTCATAATGTTGGCATGCTTAGTCTGTGAACTAATTCTGCGAATGTTCCATGTTATAAACTTAAGAGTAGTGATTGAAAAGTATATGATCGAACCTTACAGGGATGTGAGTATATTGGTGGTATTGAGGTACAAAAAGAAATAGGAGTAATAAGAACAAAAATATATAATCCATACAATATACTATGAGGAGCTGCCTCTTAGTATAGTGACATATGAATTATCTAGTACACAAACTGACAGATAGGCATATGTTGAAAAAAATAAATAAAAACAGAGATCAAATATATAAAGAGCAGCAAGCAGAGAGATAGAGTAGGGAGAAAATCAGGTGGAAATAAAAAACAGAGCAAGAAATAGAGAATAGGAGAGAGAGACAAACAATGTTGGAGAGCTCATGGTTAGGAAGAAACCCTAACACAGCTGAGTGTAAATGTACAGTTGAGGTATAAATCGTGTAGGTACAGGTTGAATAAAGACAGGTGGCGATGTTGCGGTCTCGGTACAGCTGTCCGTCCATGTACAGCTTGTCCACAGTTAGTGTGGCCCGTTTCGCCTTTTCTCGAAAGTGTTTCATCGGCGGACACTTTTTTCGTCTTTCTTGAATTTCTCGAGGAAACTGGTTGTTTAGTCCAAAATTAGTTCCTTTTGGTTCATTGCCATCACATTTAACGAGTTCTTTTTGATTGTAATGTTCAAAATGAGTAACTATTGCCCTTGGTTTTTATTGTTCGGGTCTTTTGCTTCGAGGCGTTGATCTCGGTGAAATGTGTTGTTTACAATGTCCATTGAAAACTTCAGAGCTGACTGTATAAATTGTTGAATTCCCTCCCCTGGGTTGTCAGGTGTTTGCTTGGGTATTCCGGAGAATGAGATTATTACACATGCTGCGGCACTGCAGGTCTAGGATAGTTTCCTTCATTGCTTTATTGTCGTCAGCGAGGTCAGTGACTTGAGCAGTTAGGTTTTTTACTGTCTTTAAGTTTGTCATTTTCTAACTAAATTTGAGACTGGATTTCAGTTCTCTGCGATCTGCACGTAATATTTGCAGTATGTAAAGTTTGTTATTGATGGATTGTTTACTTGTCTGCGAACCGGTCTCACCGCACCTGTTTTTTGCTGAGTTCGGATGCCGTTATGCGGGTGTAGTAAAAGTGAACAGCAGTAAAGGTTAGTAACTTTTCCAGAGTTGATAATGTTCAGGGGTCTCATTTATGACCATTGCATACGCACGAAAAGGGATCAAGAGGGTGAGCAAAGACGTGAGTGACGTTAGTACATATACTATAACAATTCCTTGTGCTAGTGAGTAATGTACTGTACGTTTAATTTCACTTATTCAGTCACATGTTTATAATAGTGAATATATAAGTAAAATGTCGCTTTAATTCCGACTCAAATCTTAACTTAATCTACATTTTTAATCTATGCGCCGCAGCTGTTGTAAATGGATGAGTGGCGGCCGTGATTATCACAATCATTTGGACACGGTGTGAAACAATGGCTGAAAACACAAATACCTCGATCACATTCGTGCGTAATGTGACGTAATGGATGCGCTGGCATTGTTAGAAGATTATGCCAATTGCAGAATTAGAAGAGAACGGTTGTTAGGGGCCTATGATGATGACTGGCTCATAAACTGATTTAGATGACCTGCTTGTGCTTTTTGAAGCTATGCGCTGAAGTGGGCCCAATGTTAGAGAGACCAAGTCGACAGAACCGCGCAATCCTGGCACAAATACAGGTACGGACGACCCTGGGGTTCCTTGCAACTGGCTGTTTTCAGCAGAATTAGCCGACAGGTATGTTCTGATTGACAACATGTTTAATATGTTCTAAAGAAGAATAATCTAACTGTGAGAATAATCTAATTGTGTTTAATTGTATTCTAGGTCAGGGATATCACAGCCATCACTGAACTCAATAATACTTGTCGTTTTGGATGGGATTATTAAAATGACTAGCAGATACATTGTGCACAAGTTTCCTTTACACTGTGGGAGAACAGGCCAACATGAAAAGGCAATTTTCAGCAATGTCCGGATTCCCAAATGAAATTGACTGCACTTGCATTGCAATAAGGACTCCATATGAAAACGAATTTATTTACGTAAATAGAAAACATAAGCATTCTATAATTGTGCAAGTTGTTTGTGACGCTGACATGGTCCCGACAAATGTGGTTGCACGATGTCCTGGTTCAACACACGACTCCTTTATCCTGGAACACAGCGGTGTAGGGAGCAGACTGCAGGCTGGCTTCCTGGTAAGGTAATAAAACATTGTGTAATTTCTAACTATTCTTTCTACATGTATTAAATCGTTTCTTTTATAAAATGCAGGAGACCCTCTGAAGCGCTGACTCCTCACCCCCTTTTCAAACCCCCAGAGTGCAGAGGAACATCGCTGTGATGATGCTCACGCATTGTGGAGTGCGTTCGATGTTTAGACACATCAGTTGGCTGGTTGTTATACCCCCCCCCAAAAGTGTGCTGCATTATTGGAGCCTGTGCTGTGTTGCACAACATTGCACAGAGGAACGGCGTTCCTCTTCCTCCTGGCCTTCCCTTACCACAGCACGAGGACTCGGACCCACAGCCCCGTACCCGACAGGAAGGCTGTCAGTTGGGAACAAGACTCAGGGAAGATGTAATGCGGTGTTTGTAAAGACAGCAGTGCAAATGTATATTTTTAACGTTGTTGAAATATCACCTAACAGCTCTTATTTGTTTCAATTAATTCGGAATTACATCGATTGCTCTAATTGTATCTCGTTGTGTCGCCAAGACCACCTCAGTCAGGACCCGGCCACTTCCAGAGGCTACACGCGCCCGGGACTCGCTGGTGCTGGGGACACCCAGGCCTCTTCAGCCTCCTCCTGCAACTCCTCACCACCTACTGCTCTCACTGTCTCTGCTGGGGGGGCAACCATTGCATTGTGCTAGTAGTCCAACTTCTGTTCTCAGAAATGCAAATAAAAACCGTTTAACGTGTGTCGTCTTGGCCATGTCTGTGTCTCCCTCTTTCTCAGATGCCACCCCACACCCAGTACTGAAGCCATCTGGGTTTCCAGAGGTGTCGGCTCCGATGTGCCCTCACCGCCTCCGGTAGCAGACACGCTCTTTCGAGACACTGCAATTCTTTTCTTTTTTATGATCACTTTAAAAAAAAAAAATCTTTTTTTTTTATTTCGGGCACCATCCAGTTTGTGGCACTCACTTCATTCACAGCATTCGTTACCTGTTGCCACTTGCTGCCTTTCTTGTTGTTTGTCACCCCACTACTGTGACCGCCAAACAAAATGTTTTTTCCGCTTTCCACTTAACCCACAGCACGTCTATTTCAGTTTCAGGAAAATTTCTCCTCTTACATTTCCCCTCGGTCTCGGTTGCCATGTGTCACGCTGCGTCCCCTTCTCCTCGCACGCTGGGCAGGCACACTGACACCAAGGGTAGTCGAAATGCCTCATATTGTTTCTTTTATTGTAAACAGAAGCTAATCAAAAACAAAACAGGCATGAGAGCCAAACTCTAGAACTACAGATTCTAAAACAAAGGGAGAACAGGAACAAAACAGGATAAGGAACAGGTTGACCGACAAAGTAAACTAAACACAAAGCCCTTAAATAACAAGACACAAACAAAACGCACCAATTACAAAACCCAAACACTTAAACCCTA
>JBBJLS010049916.1:0-13448 GCA_037577275.1 Bryconaethiops microstoma
GCGCCTCTACCTGTGTGGAGTCCAGGATGAGTCCCTACACTGAACAGCCCAGAATATCACTGTTTACTTTGTGCGTCGCCACGTGTTACATCGTGCGTTGATTGTCTGTAAAGGCACGTTAGAGTATGTCTGCGCAGCCGCTTGCAAACAGAGATCTGCACCTTGTCATGCTAATGAAAATAAAATGAAGGGGTAAAATTATCGTACATTATGGGATTTTTGGAATTATTGATCCTACATTGTACAGAGGGTAGAATTATCGTACAAATACGATAATTATCATACGTCTGGCATTACTGAACACCGTGCTGTCTAGTGGAGGAGGCACTGAGGGATACGCCCTCCCACTCAAACGGGCCAATTGGAAAGCAGCTCAGTTTCGGAAACCAAATGCTTTTTTTCTCCAGAGTTTTCATTGGATGGGCAGAGCATTTCGCAGGGTGGGCACGGCTTGTCTCTGGGGGGGGGGGGTTAGTGCCCACCCCAGCCCACCCCCACCCCAGCCCTTCCATAAGCCCTGCTGATTTACATGCGTAGATAGACCTGGACATGGAGGGGAGAAATGAATAGGGCTGGAGGTTGTCTGGGACGGGTGTTGAGGTCAAGCAGGGGCTGTAATTGAAAGGTCAACCTGTGTAGAGACTAAGGCCCCATGGCATGTAAAATATGCCATTCCGCAAGGAGAGGGCCAGAGGATGAGCTAATTACCTGAGCTAGTCTATGTCCTTCAGAACCCTTGTACAGAGCAGAGGAGCGGATCAGAAGTTCCTGCCACTCACACTGGGTGCTAAACATAGAAGAATACACAGCTGGAAGCACTGCCTTGCTGTTCTAAATTGGTCGGTATTCTCACATTGTAGCCCAAGAACAGTCCAAGAACAAAACATTTTGTGACGGACTTGATGAAGTGCTGATGTTTACAAGATCACTAAAGGCCTCACCTTGTACGTCAGTGTGATGCTGGTGCTTCATGACCATGACTGGATCAGTGTAACATATTGCGGCCCATGGATGCAAGAGGACCCCCAGGACCCCCAGACTTCTTTTACCACGGCTGCTAAAAGTAAATAAAAACAATAATCCGAGCTTAGTAAAGACCTATGTGTGATTGTTTTAGGGAGTTTATATTTTATGTTCTGCTTTAGATATATTTACATTCTGCAATAGCTGTATTGCTTCTCTCACCGACTTTAGGCCACTTTGGGGGCACGCAGAGTAGTAGAATATTTTTTAACCCAAACCTTTTATTAAACATAATTTCCTAACTTTTATATTTCCCTTTCAGTGTGTGAGTATTGAATGTTCTGTGTGTTGCTTGACTTTGGACCTGACACAAGTCAAGTAGATTTATTGTTATTTCAGCCATATACAGCCAGTTCACAGTGAAACATTCCTCCAGGACCATGGAGCAACACAGAGACAGAAACAGAACACAAGACTAGAGAGGACAAAGGAGAGGGCAAGAAAAACACAAGAGCAACAATATAACCGGACAAGACCACAAGTTAGTGCAGTCGACAATAACTACAGTACAAATCTGGATGAAGATGGTATTTTGACAAGTACTGCACTCTAGCAACAGAGAGTTATATCTGCAGATATGCAGAACAGAAGTAGATGGCAATAACCATAACTGTGCAAAACTAGCAGCAGCAGGACAGAGAAAGTGCAGTGTAATATTTATGAGTATTTACAGAGGCAGTTTAAGGTCTGAGTTGTTCGTTTAAGGCACGTTCGGTTACCTCACCAAGTGTTGAGTCTACATGGTTGTTCTATATATTTATCAGTAACCTATGGTCCAGGAAGACGATATTTCATCTCACTGTGCACTTAATGTATATGACTGGGATGACAATAAAGCTCTACTTGACTTGAGTTGACTTGAAGAGCAGACAGGACAAAACACACAGAATGAAAAGAGAGTGCAAGAAAAACACGAGCAACAAAACAACAGGGCAAGACCATATTTAATGCAGTCGACGTTTGAATAAATACAGTATCAGGAGACATACTGAATTCTAGTAGCAGAGGCTTTTTTTCCTCTCTTTTATAAGTGTGTGTGTTCTGTACTCTGCTCTGTGATCTGAAACACCGGTTCTGGCTTTGCTTCGTTCACACACACAGCAGTGGGTAGCCCAGTGAGGAAAAGCCATCACCAACAAAACGTTTATTCTTATAATGTTACTTTCATGTTTGTATGTCGTCAGGTCCACGAGGCAGTACAGTCAACTCACGATTTGGTTCGTTAGATGATTCAGGACTCACAGGTCAGCAAAGACTGAAAGCAATTAAATGTCCTCACAGTATTTGGAATGAAATTTGAATGAAGAAAAATCAGTCCGACGGTACGAGGATGGTACGAGACACGAATGTGCTGGACTGCGTTGTTGACAATATAAATAATGCTGTTACATGAAGTATCTGAATTATTAGAATGCTTATAGTTTTTCCTGTGAGTTAAGGAGTTTGGTTTGGTTTTTGGTTTTTTTCCACGGTGGCAAATATTTTGTTGTGGTGGGCCGTCACTAGAGCTGAACACTCTACTTTCCCTTCAAGTTCTGAGCATGAAAAAGAGAAAAAGACGTGCAAACCTGAGTACTATCAGGATGTACTGATGATTGTCAGAAATTTTGTTCCAATTTATCGCTTCTTTCAATTGCTTATCATCCCAGCCCTACTCACCACATTATAGCACATTATGACATGTCCTATGTATTCATGTCTTTGTGACTTCCCTTTTCCTTCATAGCATTGGATTTGCACAATACTAATGCTACAAAAGAACTTCAGGTCTATATTTTGCTTGGTATATTTCTTGGTGAAGTTGTGATTTTAATTCCTTCTGATTCGTCTCAGGGACATCTAGAGAACAGTTATTGTTGCACAAAGACAGATCTCTTAACAAAGGAAAACAGTTTGGAAGAATATTTTGCTGCCAGTGGAAGGACAAGGCTCGTGTACGTTTGTTGTCACTATTTGTCAAGATGAATCCCTCAAACCACAGCTGAAGCCATTTGCGGTGGTTTAGGCACAGAAGTGAGGCTCTTTCAAGAAGCTGAGTTTGTAGACGTTCTCTTGCTTTCTTTGTATAAGCATGGGGAGAGGATCTTTGTAGCATCAGTTTGAAACGTCTTTGTTGCAGAGCCATGTCACGCTCGCAGCATCTTTCAGTCGTGTTGGTCTGACTGATGAGGGACTGAAAGGGCCCTTTCACCATGCATCTATTGTGGCAAGCTTGCGAGAAGAGAGGGAGCAGAAGAAACGGCTGTTCATTTTCTAGGTCAGGTTGGGAGTGGTTGCAGATAGCAGTGCTTTCAGCTTTTATACGTTAACCGCAGGCTGAGGAGAAGACAGAAGGCTGATGAAAGCAGTGCAGGCATGGACGCCACCCACTCTCACTTTGTAATATATAGTAACCCTGCCTGTCGATACCTGGCTGCAAGGACTGTAGCTGAAAGCTGAAATTAGCCAGGTGGTAAACACTTTTGATTTATCTTTGTTATAAATAATACATGAATAATAATGAAAAAGACACATAAAAGCTGACAAAGGCTGTCATCTCTTGCCAGGTTTGCAGTGCATAGCTATGGATTCATGTTGTTTTTTGTGGGGGTTTTTGAGAACATGCCATTATATTGACCCAAACCCCAGACTGGTCAAGGTCCTGTGCTCTTTGACCAGCCCTGGTTCCTGCAGTTAGTGGGTTTGTTTTTGCCGCTGCCTGCTTTCAACCCACAGGCAGCAGTGTAGTTTAAAGGAAAGCAGCCACGGAGGGCAACACTTTCTTCTTTAACTGCAAGCAATGCTTTGAAAAGCCTTCAGTCTTGCTCCCAAGGGATTTCGAGCACCACTGTTGTTTATAGTAGCATTTTCTTGGCCTGAAGCCTCTCAGCTTCTCCTGCTGTCCTCGTGTTCTGCTTGTTCCATTGCCTCTCTGTCTTTGTTTATTTCCAAATTGACACACTTCATACACTTTTGTATAATAGTGAGGTCATTTTTTAATCTAGAATTAAAGTCAGGAATTAGGCATTTCTTAAAAATGTGTGTTTTATCTAATTCTGTCTCATTTCAATGAATAAATATTAGTTTTATCTGATTTCTCAAATAAATCTCTAAATAACTATAGATCTGTATTGCCATAGTGGTCTTGTCTGGAGTAGAACTGACTCTTTAAGTGTTTTCACGTCTTCAGCAAATTGAAGAGTTCATTGGGTTTAAAAGTTTGGTTTGTTTTAGCCAGGACACTCTATAACCAGGAAACCATGGAAACACCATTGATGGTCCTGGCTCCATTGCACGCAAGCTGAGGTTAGGTTCATTACACACCAGACATCAGTTTGCTCCCCTCAAAATAAATGATCTGGTGTAGACCGGGGGGAGGGGGGCATTTCTGTTTAATATGAGAGTTCATAAGGTGCCTCATACTGTACTGTTTAGTGAGTGTTTTGTTGATATTATTAGAGGCTTTGCTATTAGAGTGGTGCAACACCACTCTTTACAGTTCAATCATTTACTGTTCATCAGCAGCACAAGAGAAAGAGGGGTGTGTTCCATTCCTTATTGCAGGAGCTACAGGGAGGAGATGTTGCCAATTTGATTGGTAAAGGTGGCACTCACTGGTGTTACACATGGAACTAGATACAAAGGGAAGTGTGGTGTCGATTTCTCAAAGCGTCCCTGCGGTGAACAGCACTGTATGTTAATGAGTGTATGATCTGGTCTTTAGCAGATCAAAGGTGAGTTTAAATTATGTGTGTGGCGCTGAGAATGAATTCAGCCTTATGATAAAGCTAATGGTGTTTAGCTTTATAAATAATAAGTTTTGGTCATTCTCGGGAGATATTCCTATGATGTTAGCTGATTAGAGTTTGCTTTCAAAGATAAAGGTCTAATGCTGCACACATAAATCTGAGTTTAGATTCCTCAGTTCAAAACATGACCATGAACATGAACAAGCCAAGTCACTGAAACTTAAGGCCTATATTTGAGCTTCTTTGTCTTCTCCCAGAAAAAGGACTAATGTCCCTTGAGTGCAAGCAGATGCAGGAGAGAAAGAGGTGCTGGTGGATGGCCTGCTTTTTTACAACCTTTAAGGCTCCACCCCATCTTTGATGGATAGCTTGTTTTTCTACCTGTTGGATGGCATGCATACAGTACCTACACTTCCAATCTTTGATGTTTAAACAGTGCCATTATATCATTATATATCTCAATTAATAGAATGTCCACTTTCCGTGAAACATTGTTGCATATAATGCATTGAAACAGCACCGTGATGCAGTGCATTACATAACATGGTACACATCGAACACTAAGTCACTTTCATAAACCATTTGCACTACTGATCTGTTATTATATCTTTCATAGTTTTGTTATTCTGTTGCACTATTGTTATTGAACTTTTTTAAATTTTGTCTTATCTTTTATCCTCTTGTTGTACGGAGCATGCTCAGGACAAGAGTTTCCCTCGGGATGAATTCAATTCTTTCTTATCTTATCTTATCTTATCTTATGGTAGCTATGGAAGTCATTAAGCAACTAACAACAATAGAGAGGAATGTTTGACAGTTTATGCTACACCGAGGGCATTTTCATTGTCGTTGAGAGGACACAGTTTTAGGTTCAAAAATATAAAAAACAAGATTTAAATGCAATGTTAGGTAAAATGATCATAGATCATTTAAACCATAAATAACTTTGTGTACAGCGGCAGATGTTTTGTAACGCTATTGGTGTAATTTTCCAAGACTTTGAATGTGGTTCAGCCATTCAGACTATGTGTGTTTATATAAAGACCTTGAACTACACTACCCATACTTTGGCTTTGCCCAGTTGTTTTAAAGGAGTGGTGGGAACGAGTGGTCTGAGGTCTCATCAGTGCTAAGGAGGACCGAAACGACGAAGAGTCTAAACCAAATCTTTCCGGTATGTTCCCCTATAACGCTAGAAACTGGTGAGAATTTAAGAGAATAATGTCTTCTAATGTAAAAAACACATTAAAACATGAAAGTAAATGATATAAACTACACTTTCTACCACTTGTGTCAGTATTTTTGCAATAAACCAGCAAGCAGTGGGAGGCAGAGCGTCAGATCTGGTCCTATGCAGAATAGCACGGTTATGGTTTTTTTTTTCACCTGCAGCTGTCAGCGCTTAAAGTCCTCAGTGTCTCCCACCCGTGCTGCTTCCTGCAGCATCCGTCAGGCTCTGTTCCACTTCCACCTACCCACTGGCACCCCTCTCCACCCTGCTGGTGCTAATCAGCGTCTGAGGGCCCCTGTGCCTCCCCTCCGCCCCATCCCCCTTCCTCCATCTGAATTCTGACTTGTGAAGAAGCGTAAGGCCTGGCAGAACACAGCCATATATGATATTATGTATTCCCCTCAGAACCGGGTACCCGTGGCTGTGTGTGCTCTCTGTGTGAGGGATCAGTGACTCAGTGCCTGTCTCTCCGTCCTGTCATTATCGGGGCAGGCTGCATATGTTGCCTTTCACAGGCTCCTGACCCCTGACTTGCCCTGCCTCAAAATGCCTCAAAATGACCTTTCAGTCCAACACGGGCTTCTCTGTCCCATATCTTTTCTTCGCTTCTCTCTCTCTTGCTCGCAGCCAAAGGACTGTGTCACTGTGCATCTGTGTCTGAAAACCTCTGTGTGTTACAAATACTGACATTTGGCCCGTTTCCTCACCTCCCTCAGACACAAAACACAAAACACCCATTAAACATCCACGTGAGCTGTCTGTTACTAGGGCTTGGGTGAGTATAATTCTTTGGTTCCTTAATCTGATATTAGCAAAGCCCTGAGTGTTGCAATTCTGGTGGTGGTGTGGGCCTTTTACTCACAAGATGATGAGGGAGAAGTCTAGCCATTCACGCCAGCACAAACTAGTGTAACGGTAGAGTTAAACTAGTTAGCTGTTTTCGGTGTTCAGATTATAAAGAGTGTTTTAAGTGAGTTTGGGCAGAATTTTTCAGATTTTCAGAAATAGTGTGTTTTGTAATAATACTGAATGATTATTGCTTCCGTGCTGGCCTGTAACTGTGCCTACCCAGCTTACCAGCGCAGCATGTAGCTAAGGCTACGTGCTGTAAGTCAGGGTTTCAAAATATCCCAGTTCCCGGGGATCAGGTGGGAGCATGAGACTAATCATCGAACCGCACCAAAAAGGAGGATGAAATAGCAGAAACGGGCAGGGAGTGGCAGTTCATTCTGCGCTGCCCCCCGGGGCCAAGCCTGTTATAGGTGTTTGTGATCACGGCAAGCTTCAGAGGCCTCACTGGTGATAACGCTCCGCTTCCTGCACTAAAGAAGGACAATGCACAGCAGGTAGCAGCCGTGGCACTGAGTGATCACTGGCTTTCCAGCAGACAGCATCACTTACCTGCTGTTTCCCTGCTGATGTCTTTCTCATGCATGAGAGCAAGGGCCAAACATTTATACACACATGGCCTCCTGCTCACACACACACACACACTCACGCATACGACTGACTGTTCCACCTAGCCCAGAGTGACAGAATCTGAAAGTATAGCATGATGCTCAAACACCTTACTGCTCCACCAGAAGAAACACAGTGCTAACAATATGCCATCGCACGAAGGGAGTGTGAGCCATTCCAAGCTGGATTTGTTACAGCATTTTCTCATGATATCTGCACAACATCGACACCAGGCATCACCTAGCTGTAGCTTACACCTCTGTAGAGTTTCTCACATAAAATCATCTGTAGAGGGTTAGACTGGAGAGTGGCAGGAGCTCCACAGAGTCACAGCAGGGCTTGATGGGATGTGCAGCTGTAACAAAGGTTTGGACGTTTTATCATCTATTCACTGCAGCTCTGAGGAGGGAGTGTTTGATACTGGAGCATTTAATCCGTGCTATGCGAAAGTAAATAAAAGCAAGAAGTCAAAGGTGGGTGGGTGGGTGCGTGTGTGTGTCTCTCTGTTAGGGGAGAGCCTCTGTTGCCTCACCCTGTCAGATATGCCGCTCTCACATCACATTCCCGTTTCTCACTCTTTTCTTCTCACTACGTGCTGGCTGTCATCTCTGCCAAGCGAACTGTCATGTCCCTGCTTAAAAATAGGGGTGGTTGGTTGGTTGTTTGTTTGTGTGGAGGAGGTCTGAGGTCTCCCTGTATGATGGCTGTGGAGAATGTGTGTAATGATGTTTGTGCATATGTGTTTGTTTTCCTACTTTTTTGGGGACAAATATGTCCTCACTTTGAAAAGTAAAAAAGCAAATTCTTTTTGTTTTTTTTGTTGTTTTTGTTGTTGCTGAGAGGGAGAGCCATCCTATTTTTCCAGAGAGAGCGAGGCCAGTTGTGCTCTTTTGGCACCAAAGGGAATCAAACTCATAATCTCATGATGGTGGGGCCAACAGTGAGCCGGGAGCACCACTGTACTAACCTCTGCATTTTTATTTTTTTTGTTATCTGACTAGGGTACTATTGACGGAGTTTACCAACATGGGCAAAAGCATCCCAGCTCGTATTAGTATTTAACTGGTTTAACATTTTAAGTCTAATGGTACTTTTACTTCTCTAGACTCGTTGTTTATAACCAAGTTTAAAGACCGAGCTATTTTTAATTGTGTCAGTTTTCATGTGAAATGTTTAAAGGATGAGTTGAAGTTCCAGCTCATTAATCAGCTAGCTAATTTGTTAGATACTGCAAGAAGATCAGCTACCAAGTGTTGCTTCGTTTTTCAAAGTTGCTGCTAAATACTTCAAGGCCTGAAACGACTTTAAGTGTTCTAGTGACCAGCATTAGTAAGAAGACCAAGTGACCTTAGGCGTTTTTTCAGAAGAGGAATGTCAGCACATTTTGACAAATCACTTGCGATGGTCAAAGTTACTGTGGGCGGATTACTGACCGTAATTAGTTCGTTTTTCATAAAGGTAAATAGAGATTCAAGATTCAAAGCGTTTATTGTCATATGTACAGAAAAAAAAAAAAAAAGCATTTTCTCTGTGCAATGAAATTCTTTCTTTGCTGTCCACACACAAATGCCAAGTTAGGTAAAGAGTTAGTAACTAAAAATAAAAATAAATAAATAAAAAATAAAGAATAAAAGGAAATAAAACTAAAGAAATATATATAAAAAAGAAAAATAGAACAAGATAAGAAATACAAATAAGTAAGTGAAGACAAGTGTGATGTGCAGTTGTAGATAAATATAAACTGTGCATTTGCAATTAGCATATGCATCTGTTGGTCTTCATCTCCAAATGTGCTGACAAGGTTGTCTTAGCAACAGTTTGAAAACACACGACGGTGTTTCATGCAGCTTAGAAGAAGCATGTTACCGCCATTCCAGCGTTGGTGGTAACATCTGATTAAGGGAGGCCTGACTAGTGGGTGGAGTGGAATACGACTAAACTGCGAAGGAAATGATAGGAGATTATTAAGCCTCGTCATCACGAAAATTGCAGACTAATCATTACAGATCCATCGAGAGGGTGGATTTTAATGGGCTTAATCAAGCCTAATTGATTAATCCTGACAGCCCTAATTCTGTTTAGCAAATGCTAGAGAAAATCAGTGAGATTCAATGTTCCTGCTAAGGTATAGGAGAGGTCTAGTGTTCGCAGGTACTGTTGGGCTCCGACTAATGGTGTTACATAATGATGTCTTCTATCAAGTCTTCATACAAAAAGAATTTCCCTTGGAAATGTATTATAACTGAATACCGTGGAAAGAAGGTTCGTAATGTGTTATTGGATTTTAGTCCGAGTACTCAGACGGGCTTGTGGTGGATTCAGGGCTGGATGGAAGTAGGACGTTAATTTCTCTAGACATAAATGCTCACTGTTGACTCATCAGTGTGCAGGTACCCACAAATGTTCTCCAAGGGGTTTTGTCTGATTTCTGTGCATGTGTGTGTGTGTGTGTGTGTGTGTGTGTGTGTGTGAGGATTTATATAGCTTTATGTTTCTTACTCCTTATCTAAGGCTGCACATTATATCTATTGTTAATTGTCTCGGGTAATTGTTTTTGCCCCCAGTCTTCGATTTATTTATATTTCACAGTAAAATCACTTCAGTTTTGATGTGTGTAATAGTGTACAGCCTGGACTGATATCTTTCCATTTTTATTCCTTATGTGAAATATTCGTTTTAAGAACAGTTTAATAATAATAATAATAATAATAATAATAATAATAATAATAATAATAATCATAATAATAATAGGTTACATTTATATAGTGCCTTTCACAAACCCAAGGTCGCTTTACACAGTGGAAAAAAACAGAAAAAGACATATACAAAAAGATTTTTTTTTTTTTTTTTTTTGCATAAAATGTTTCCATTTCCATTTTTTAAAAAAAATCAGTTTTACATAGGCATGGTGGAAGAAAAATATTAATTGAGAAGAAAGGTCTTCAGATCACGTTTGAAAGTGTGGGAGCCATGGCACTGGACGAACCACCGCCAAGAGCGGAGAGTCTAGTACGTGGAAGAAGAAGAATATTAGTGCCAGAAGATCTGAGAGAGCGAGAGGGCGAGAAAGAAGTCAGGAGTTGAGTAAGGTAGGGAGGACCAAGACTGTGGAGAGCTTTAAAGGTGAGGAGTAAACTTAATTTAAGCTTAATTTAAACTTAATTTGAGCCTGAATTGGTATCCAGAATAGCTGAGAGAGGAAAGGGGTCATGTAGAGTTTGTTTTTTTGTACTGTAACCTTTGTAGAGATTTGCAAGGGAGGCCAATGAACAAGGAGTTGCAATCGTCAATGCCAGACATAATGAAGGCGTGGACTGGACTAAGAGCATCACCGCTAGACAAGAATGGTCATAAGCGAGCGATATTGCGGAGGTGGTAAAAAGCTGAGATGGACTTGATGTGTGACTCAAAATGAAGTTTAGTGCAGTTAGGCTGGCCGTCTCTGCAGAAAGGTCAGATATCGAACAATCAACAATTATCCTTATATATGTAAAGCTGCCATAACTGGAATTAAATTCAGGGTGATGAAGTCAGAGTCTTAAAAGATGGAAAGTTTACATTAAAACGATCCATTGTGCTCTGCAGAAGACAAAAATACCTTGATGCATATATTTAAAATGTTTTCAGATTGTTTTGGTGGCATGTTGGTCATGGTAGACATCAGAAATTCACACACTGGAGAGCGCTTTTTTGACTTTTGCCTCTCTTCTGCATTTCGAAGTGGATCGAGCTTATTGCAAAAAAGCTATGCGACATTTAAACTGACCTTCTGGCCAGTCGCCTTCTGGTGACCGGTACTGTGAGCAGTTTTTAATGAGTCAAGGGTTTTGTGTCAAACAGTACATTGATTTTGCTGAAAATAACACAATTTTTTTACAGTGTCACATTATCTAACTGATGCATTTTAAATATAGTGCATGGTGTATGCAGTTGCAATATACAGCAATACTATTTCGTGCATTGTGCAGTCTTAGCATGGCGTCAAAACATTTCAACTTTTTTTTTTTTCCCTCTCTCTCTTCTTGGCCTCAAGTATTACATTTCCATTTTCACCTGAGTGGAGAGTAACCGCACTTTAAAACGAGGGGCTTTTTACTCACCTCGACCAAATACTCTAAAGTACTTTAACTGAAGAGCTCTTTTCAAGCTCAGTATTTTAGTCAGTCAACCAGTTTAAGCTTATTAAGTTGGCTTGGAAATGGACTAGGACCAGCTTGGCCCTCTGCGTCATTGCATTACTTAGAAATTAGTTTCTGTAAATGACCGAGTTATTGGATAAACCTCAGGCCTTTGGATAAATCAACCACGTTAGACCCCCGCAGAGTTAAATTCACGGTACCATATGCGCAATAGCTTTTAACCTAAATGTACAGCTAATCGGTTGGATATCACTGTCACCTGCTGAGAAGGAAGGGATCTGTAGATAGAGGGATTCCTGCTTTAGAATTCCAGCCATTCCAGCCAAATATACACTCAACCAAACCTACTTTTTCTGGAGTCACTCTGTGTAATGGGTCTTTTGGCAGCATTGCCATTCAGTTGCATTAATTTAGCGTTCGATTCTGTACACGTTAGGGTCCGACTGATATATTGGGCCCTAATATTGAGTTTTGCCGTTATTAAGATTCTACAGATCTCTCCGTATTGGAGAAACTCCCACAGATAAAGCACTAGTATCCCTTTGTTTTATATTATAATAGTTTTGTATTATAATCGTGTCGTATTATAATGAAAACCCATCACTTATGTAAGAAAACATGAAGAAAAATTGAGAATTTGAAAGATTTCCTATACTATTCCTTACATAAGTAAGTTGACAGTCACCGACTTTTGGGTTTTACAGCAGTACGTGCTGCCACCCTAGCGAAGAAACCTTTCCTTTTTAATGGAACATTATGCGTATTTATGTGTTTGGAACTGATGTAAAGTATGGTTTGAGATAAGACAGTCATTTTACCATCTATCTATCTATCACTATAACAGTAAGTAAGTAAAACTACTAATTTCTGTTTTAGTTTTGGCTGTATGAATTATAACGTTATATCAGTTATCATGCCATATTGCAGCATTCATATCAATCTGTATAGCTTACCACACTTTTTGAAGGTCTTTTTGACTAATTATCAGTAAGTAAATTGCCCTGTAAACACATCAGGTGTGTGTTTGTGTTTGTGTGCCATTTTTATTCCCTAGCCTAGTAAACGGTCAGTGTTTACTTCAGCTTCACTGGAGGTAAAATGGCCTTATTTCGTCTCAGGTTTACCCGTCGGGAACCTTGGATCAAATATCCAGGTCAAGCCGGGTGGATCCGAGGGCTTTAGTTCAAGGCACTTCACACTCAAGATCCTTTTTTCTTATTCTCTTTTTCTGTGAGGCCTGCTCAGTAGTCCCCGGTCGTGCAGCTTGGTTGTTGAATAACATAAATAAAGCAAATTTCGGGCAGCCGTTGGATTCCCCCATTGCGAGCTAGTCCTGAACAAGTCATGGACCACTGAACTGAACATCAGTTTCCCAGCTAGTCGCCCTCCCCGTCTCATTTCATGGCTGCTAATCTTCTGATTGATTGTTTAGAAAGACTCTTGATGGCATTCCCCATGTGCTCGTCAGGGCCAGAGGGGATTGCCCAAGGCAAACCTTTCCTGAGAAGCAGCGAGTCTTCATCCAGGCTGTGATTCATCAGATATGATATTTTTTCCCCAACGTGCCTGACAGATAAATTGCCTTTCCCTTGAAGTTTTAACACCCAACAACAGCATTAAATCTGAATCTGATTGGGTAATACGGAACATTTAAATTTAGCTTTTCAGACTGGCTTTCATTGTTTTGGTTTATATATATATATATATGTGTGTGTGTGTGTGTGTGTGTGTGTGTGTGTGTGTGTGTGTATGTATACAGTACTGTGCAAAAGTCTTAGGCACCTATTAAAATTGGGTTTCTTTCTGTCAGCAAAAACACAAGTGAACATTAGAATAAACTCAAACGAACAAGAAAGCAGTAAAAAAGTA
>JBBJLS010049936.1:258-13447 GCA_037577275.1 Bryconaethiops microstoma
TTTAATGTCTAAACCACTAGCAACAAAAGTGAGTACACCCCTAAGTGAAAAATGTCCACATTGTGCCCAATTAGCCATTTTCCCTCCAGTGTCATGTGACTCATTAGTGTTACAAGGTCTCAGGTGTGAATGGGGAGCAGTTGTGTTAAACTTGGTGTTATTGTCACATCCCGGCCACTGTTCTGAAGACTTTTATGTTGACTGGGAGTGTGGCCTCATCCATGTGCTCTGGCCTGGCCAGGGATGAGGTATTATTAAGATCATGTGTTTTGTGTGTAGTTCATTGTATAAATAGCCTGTTTTATGTTTCATGCTTGGTCGGTTTACCCTCACGGTCATCTGTTTGGATGTGTCTGTTTGGATTTTCCATCTTTGCTTTGTGTTTTTTTCGGCCATCATGCCCTTTTCTTTGTATTTTTTGGAAATAAAGTGAAAAACATTATGGAAATCTGCATCTGCGCCCCTTGTCTGAATGGGCACAGCCCGGGTGTGACAGTTATCACCCTCACACTCTTTCATACTGGTCACTGGAAGTTCAACATGACACCTCATGGCAAAGAACTCTCTGAGGATCTGAAGAAAAAAAAAATGTTGGCTATAAGAAGATTGCCAACACTTAACAGGACAGGTTCCACTAAGAACAGGCCTCGCCATGGTCGACCAAAGAAGTTGAGTGCACATGCTCAGCGTCATATCCAGAGGTTGTCTTTTGAAAACAGACGTATGAGTGCTGCCAGCATTGCTGCAGAGGTGGGGGTGGGGGTCAGCCTGTCAGTGCTCAGATCATACGCCGCACATTTGCATGGCTGTCGCCCCAGAAGGAGGCCTCTTCTAAAGATGATGCACAAGAAAGCCCGCAGTTTGCTGAAGACAAGCAGACTAAGGACGTGGATTACTGGAACCTTGTCCTGTGGTCTGATGAGACCAAGATGAACTTATTTGGTTCAGATGGTGTCAAACGTGTGGCAGCAACCAGGTGAGGAGTACAAAGACAAGTGTGTCTTGTCTATAGTTCTTTGCATATGTGATTGTGTGTATACGTCCATCAATGCCCCATTCGTGCTCACCATCTGTCTGCCCTGCCGGATGCAAGAAGTGTAGCCAAGTGTGTGAGAAGATTCTGGAGCTGGAAAGCTGAATTTGCACACTTTACCAAATCAGGGAGGATGAAGATTTACTGGATTCTATGCTGACTGTGGCTAACGCTAATACTACTGCAAATGCCACAATATACGCAGTAGCGAGTACCATGGCCCCATGGCCTAAGCTGGGAGTTACTGCTACTGTTAATGACACCACATACACAGCAGCGAGTGCCACTGACCCATGGGCCAAGCTGGGAGCTACTGCTATTGCTAACGCCACCACATACGCAGCAGCGAATGCCACGGACCCATGGCCTAAGCTGGTAGCACGCCCTAAACTTGGTGAGCTGTTCTACTCCCCGTCTCCCAGAGACGTGGACAACGGTTCACGGAGGCAAGAAACCTGTCAGGCGCTCGGACCGCCATCATTGCAGACGAGACCACGCGTCATCCAGCTGGAAGACAGATTCTCCATGTTGGATGAGCAGAGCAGCCTTGCATTTGCATCCCTTCCTCCTCCACCACGTCGGATTCTCCCATGTATGAACATTACCCCGACACCTCCAAGGGAGCATCCTGAAGGGATGGCTTCGGCAGGGCAGGAGCCCCACTGCTCACCCCCAACGCTGGATCACCGGGTCCCACTGCGAAAAGTTATACACCGCAGAACCCCACTATGGGCTGCCAGGAACCGCAGCGCCCCATCGCTGGATGGTAGGTATCGGGACCGTCGCCCTCGCCTCCCTCCCTCCACACTGGTCATCAGGGACTCCATAGTGAGGGACATCAGGCACCACACTGCCCTGGCCCACTGTTTCCCAGGAGCAAAAGTAAAGGACATCATGCAGCGACTCCCCAACATCTTGAATCAAAACCCAACGGCTCAAAATGTGATTGTGCATGTGGAATGTAATGATATCAGAGACCAGAGATCAGAGGTACTGAAGAGGGAATTTATGGATTCTTTCTTTATTGAAAGAGCTAAACATGAATATCTTCATCTCTGGACCTTTAGCCACTTGGGGAAGAGGAACAGAACGTTTCAGCCGAACACTTAGTCTCAAGTTGACTCCAGTAGACCTGTCCCAGTCTGGATATAGTCTTCATCGACAACTTTAATCTTTTCTGGAATCAACCGTCATTTTTCTGGAGGGATGGAATTCACCCAAGTAAGCTAGGGGCTGAAGTTCTGAGCACCAGCATATTTTACTCGGTTTGTAATGGGAAATGACATCAGGATACCTCAAAGGTGGACAGAAAACGTCACCACTCACCATCAACCTTGCCATCAACCTTACCCATATGTACTGTTCATATTACAAACCGTCATGTTACAAACCGTTGCAAAATAAAACACAGGAGCATTAGACATTGCATTACATCCCATCAGATCCATGTTAACACTGAAGCGTCGCCTGATAAAGGTAAAAATCTAACAATAAATCCAAAAATGGCACTTTTAAATGTTAGAGCATTAGCAAACAAAACGTTTTTAGTGATTGATATTATATGTGATCAAAAACTAGATTTTTTTTTTCTTAACTGAGACATGGCTAGACTCAAATGAGCAGCCTCTTTCATTGAAGCTACTCCACCAAATTATAAGTTCTACCAGGTCACACGTGAAGGTAAGAAGGGGGTGGGTTAGCTATTATTTTTAACAATTTTTTCAGCTGTGGAAATATTATTATTTGGTGTTTAATCATCTTTTGAATATCTTGCTGTTGTATTAAAAGATGCAATGCCAGTACTAATGCTCACTGTATATCGTCCCCCAAAGTATTCACTCTTATTCTTAAATGAATTCTCAGAGCTCCTATCTATCTGTATCACTAATTATGATAAGATTATTGTGACTGGTGGTTTTAATTTGCATGTCGACAATAACCTTGAAAAGAAAGCCATGGACTTTATCCAGCTCTTAGATTCACTTAGTTTTACACAAGAAATTTTTAATCCCACACATAAACAAGGACATACACTAGACCTAGTTATCTCCCATGGCCTACATCTAAACATAGATAAAATTGTAGATCTCTCAATATCTGACCACTTTTGCATATTTTTTACTGCATTAATCAAGCCTGACAAAGCAGATAAAAGCCTAAATGTTAAAATGAAATGATATTTTACTGAATCAACCCCAAATTATTTTATTAATATTTTACAAGACGGATCCCTTTCTCCAAAAGAAAATCATGAAACAGTTCATGAAATGGTAGAGACATTGTAAGATGAGATCCACCTTAGATTTTGTTGCACCAGTAATGGGGAAAAAAGACATCTAATCCTAAAAAAAAAAGTACCATGGAAAAATAATGAAGTACAAAAGCTCAAAAGAAAATGTAGGAAGGCAGAAAATATGTGGAGAAAAAGTAAACTGATAATACATCTTCAAATTCTAAAAGACTGCATAATTGATTATAACAAAAAATATGGAAAGAAAGACAGCAATACTTTTCAAACATAATAAATGAAAATAGTAACAAGCCTAGAGTTTTATTCTCAACTATTGATCACCTGTTAAATCAAACCACAGTGAATTATTGGTTATTAGAAGCTTCCAAACCAAAATTTGAATCTTTTGCTGTATTGTTCAATGATAAAATCAGTAATATACGAGCAAACAGAACAAGACCAAATCCCGAAGTACAACCAAACACTATAACTACATTTATAATTAATATTTTTAAAAAGATATCTGAAAAGGAACCGAATGGCTTTATTCGTCAATTAAATTTGACACAGTAGATCATAATATTCTCCTGAACCGCCTAGAATATTGTGTTGGCCTATCGGGGACAGTTCTGAAGTGGTTTGATACGTACCTGAAAGGGAGAAAGTATTTTGTTAATTTAGCTGAGCACTGGTCCAGTGAACGTAACATATTATATGATGTTCTACAGGGATCAGTACTAGGCCCATTACTGTTCTCCTTATACATGATGCCGTTAGGTCAAATAATGAGAAAATACAGAATAAATTATCATAGCTATGCTGATGATACACAAATATACATATCTATGGAGCCAAATAACACAACTCTCAGACTGTATATCAAATATTTTTAATTTTTTTAATTAAATGAAAAAACTGAAATTCTTATAATTGGCAATTAATCAAAGAAAGGGCATATTTTAAAAGTATTAGGAAACTTAGCTCTACAGTCGAAAGAGGAAATTAGAAATCTGGGAGTAATCTTTGTCTCCACTTTAAGTTTTAAGACACATATAAATAAAACAATTAAAACAGCTTTCTTTAATTTAATAAATATATCGAGTTAGAAATGTTCTCAAACAGCAGGACGCTGAAAGGCTGCTCTATGCATGTGCCTTTTCACGGCTACTGTAATGCTTTATTCACTGGTTTACCAAAAACCACCATCAACAGACTACAGAATGTTCAGAACACTGCAGCCAGAGTACTGACACATATGAAAAAAGGAGAACATATATCTCCTGTTTTAGCTTCGTTACACTGGCTACCCATCTCATTTAGATCAGATTTAAAAATCCTTTTCCTGGTCTATAAAGCTATAAATGGTTTAGCGCCTGCATACGTTTTAGACTGTCTGGAGGAATACACCTCAAATCGAGCCTTAAGATCATCAAACTCTGCTTTACTGAAGGTTCCTAAAAAAGACTTTTTTTAAAAGTCTAAAAACTAAAAGAAGCAGCTTTTAGTTTTTATGCCCCAAAACTTTGGAATACAATACCAATCGATATCTGCCGGGCATCCACCGGGCATACTTTCAAAAAACAGTTGAAAACCTTTTATTTAATAAAGTGTTCTGTTAATAGGTAGCTTTTGCAAAACGCATCATTAAAACACTATACATCCATAAATTTTATTAAATACTTAATCTGTTGTCATTCTTCCTTTTTTAAAAATTTTGTATCTTGTTTATTTTCTTATTATTTGTTTTATTTATTGTCATTTTTATATATGTATTTCTTGTATTTTGTATATTTTTGTTTAATCTGCGTAACAAAGTATACTATCTGTTGTATACTGTAAAGCACTTTGAGCTGCATCCTATTTTGAGGGGACAGCAAATTTACACTTATACAAGCTGTACACTGACTACATTACATTGTAACAAACAGTCATATCAGTGTTTTCCCATGAAAAGATTAAATAAAATTTTCACAAAAATGTGAGTGGTGTACTCACTTGTGTGAGATATCATATGTGTATATATAGGGAGGTTTGAAAGTAGCCAATCCGAGAACGGTTATTTATTTTTTACCTTCCTTAAGGGTAATGAGTTTAAAATGAAATCAAAGTGTTTTCGGAGCATATTTGGGGGCATATCTAGGGTATAAAAATAGGCATTTTAGGCTTTTTTTGTAAAAATTTTTTTACCACATCAGAGCAATGCGGTTTTTCACTATACGCAAGTGCTCGTGGAACGCAATAAGCAGGGGTTTACTGTGTATATATAAACATCCTGTTTAGAACTAAACAGGCTGTTTTTGTCACTTTGCCTTTAAGACTGATATAGGAAAAATATATATTTTCTGATTGGCTGCCCTGTTTCATGATGATCCATTTATTGAAGTGCATCTTAATCGCAGTATGTAGCAGAATAATCACCGTACCAATATTGTGTCCGTATTGTGCCTCCCTATTATAGACAAAGAAGCTTTTTTCTTTTTTCATTTTTTCTTTGTTATATTTGCTTGTGTTGTTTCAATATATTATTAGTTGTAAAATAGTATTAATAACAGGCACAAACTATTTCATGATGGTTATACTGTAACTAATACTAGTTATAATAGTACTATTTATTATTATTATTATTATTATTATTATTATTATTATCACAGTGTGTCACCTGTTTCTCTCAGGGACACGGTAGTGCGTCTGCAGAGTGAGAATAAGATGCTGTGCGCTCAGGAGGAATCGTACAGGCAGAGACTCGGGGAGGTGCAGTCCCAGCTGGAGGAGGCACAGCGCAGCCAGAACACACTCGAGACACAGAACAGGTTTGTGTGTGTGTGTGTGTGTGTTTAGATCTCGGTTTGAACTGAGGTCAGGTTTAGGCTAAGTAATGTTTTGACGTAGCTTTCCAAAAGATGTGTGTGTAAGAGTGTGAATCTGCACGTACAAAGGTGTGTATTTGTGTCTGTGTGTTATGTGTCGATTCTCAGCAGCAGAGGGCTCAGTGTGGGCTGATAATGCAGCAGATTGTATCACAGATTGCCCCTATTCTGCGTGTGTGTGCACGCAACTTCGTGTTTCGTGTGCGTGCGTGCGCGTGTCAGTTGATGTACTTTTCAGAAAAATCTGAGCATGTAGGAAGAATCTCACCCAAGATTGTGTGATAACTGTATTAATACCACCTGCAAATAAATATTTGATGATTTTCCAGCCTAGAAAGGTCTAGAAGGCTGAAATTGGCTGTCCAGGCTGAAATGTAGGAGAAAAATGCAAAACACAAGTTAGAGGTGGCTCAAGACTTTTGCTACTACTCTTATGTACACTGTGTGTTTTTAATCACACTGTATCCTCCAGAGTCCATACATGCAAGCTAAGCTTAAAAAACAGCCTGTTTTCAATTCAGCGTGGTTGTAATGTGACACCTTTAAAACATTAACATATGACTGACTCAAATCTTCAGGGACATAAAAAAAACCCCGTAAACTTGATCTGCCATGATCCATTCGATTCCCAACAGTCAGAAACAGCACGACGTTTAGCCGCTTTACCATACAGTACTGCGCAAAAGTTTTGAGCCACCCTTCATTTCTTTATATTTTGCTTTGGATCGCCTCGTGGCTGCAAAAATACTATGTTATGCCTGTCAGATTGGCTTATCCATGGCATAATGAGTAGATTAAATGAAAGAAATGTGAACAAATGTTTTATTGTGACATGCTGCAAATTGCCTACAGATAAAAGTTGCCTAAAAAGGTGTTCCAACTACTCAGCATTCAGCATCACCAATATGCTAATCACCAGCCTGATCATGTGGAATCATCTGCACCTGTTTCTTCACTGGTTCAGGCCTTCAGTTAGATGTGCTCTGTTATGCTTGAATGATTAATCCGTAGGTCACTGTGTGGATTAACAACCAAAAAAACAAGAAAGTCTGGCTTTTAGAATGTGAAGTATGGAGAAAGGAGGGGTGGCGCAAAGCTTTTGCACAGCACTGTAAATCTCTCTCTCTCTCTTTCTCTCAGGTTGGGCCAGCAGCAGATAGCACAGTTACGCTCCCAGGTGGAGGATCTGCAAAAAACTCTGCAGGAACAAGACTGCAAAACTGAGGATGTGAGTGTTACACTAACACACACAGACACACAGCATAAACTAATTTGCATAAACTCACCCTCTTTGTATTCATTCATCAGTCAATACAAAACTAGCTACAGTCACATACCAATCACTTAAAAATACACATTTATAAAGAAGTAACTGCTGTGAATTCGGGCATGAGCTTTATAAATAATGAATCAAGTGGTTGCTGTGGATCATGATTTGACTGTCTAGATTATCGCTATACCTGTTTAGAAAACTCACACTTTAAAATGACCTCAGCGCTGTAAAGATTACAACATTAGCAGAATCTCTCTCTCTCTCTCTCTGTCTGTCTGTCTTTCTCTCTGTTGTTTAAAGGAATGGTTCCCAGAAAAATCTGATTTAGACAATATTTTTCCCAGTTATTCCACATGTCTTCAGCCAAGACAAGTTTGGAGTGTAAATTTAGATTTAAGTTAAAAGGCTAAAGTTGCTAAGAAACACTAGGTGTCAATAGTCATTGTTTTTGTAAGCACGTCCCCAACCTTCTAGAACGGCATCTATGTTTTCATTAAGGTGGATTGGACTTGTGCATGTCATTTAGGACACAGTGTGAATACAGGTACAAAATTCAGAGCTACAGGTAGATGTTTCGTACAACGGGGGTTCAGTAAGCAGTCTTAAGGAGTTCTTGGATCAGGAAATATATGACTATCATTGTCATTAGAGATCAACCGATTATCGGTCTGAGTGATCAATCGGGCCAATATTTGGTAAGTTTTACATAATTGGCATCGGCTGCTATTGGCACATATTAAGACCAATTAGTAGACATTTATGGGCAGCCCCGTGTTGCTGCTGTGGAACACGCGTGACATGCCCCCTCTACTGGCACCTGCTGGGCTACTGACGAACACCAGAAATTCCTTGGAGAAAACGCTACCTTTAAAATTTTTCTTTTATTGATTCTTGATTGGTTTGCTATGAAATGTTGCCTTAAACTTAGAGAAAATGGGTGGACATAGCCTATTCAACACAATTTTATTTATATAGCATCAGTTATCAATATACATTATCATGTTATACCAACTTTGAGGTACAAAATAGCCTACAGTTAGCTTGCTGTTAACAAAGTAGCCTACAGTCGCCTAATAATAGCAAGCATTAAATGCAGAAAACCATCAACCACAGGGCAAAATTATTAAAGATTGTATTGATAAGATACTTCATCAACTGTTTGTGTCTCGGGTTGGAGGTTGCCCCACCTCTATCTCTCTCTCACGTGTTGCAGCAGCAGCATCGTGTTTAAAGACGGAGTTGCTCAGGACGATGTTGAAGAAAGCAATGCTTAAATGCGTGGTTATGCTTAACAACTATTTATGCTGTCAATGCCGATTATAAATTAAAGTCTTTCACATGTGAAAGTGGAAAATAGAGCAGTTTGTTGAAAAATATACACACAATTTAGTTAAGTTAGCTCTCCTCATTAAATGTGCCTGGGTCAGGCTTTTACAATGTAATCACTTGTGGCTTGTGTAGTCCTTGCATAGTAAACTGTGTGATGTTTTTTTGCAAACACTAAATTATAACCATTTGGTTGAAATTGTGTTTGTCAAGAAACATTATTATTATTATTATTATTATTATTATTATTATTAATGACCAAATATCGACGTGCCACCCCCCATCCCCCCTCCCCCAAATAAAAAATAAATAAATAAATAAAATAAAAAATCGGCGTCACAGACCCTAATTTATAAATAACAACACCGGCATCGGCCATAGAAAAACGGTCGACCCTGTTATAAGATTAATTCTGAGTTGATCCATTTGTATTAACAGAAGGTGAATGTAGACTTCTAGTGTTGGCTTGCACTGTAAGTCTGGAAGCTCCACTTCTAACCTAAGTGTGTTTTCACACATAATGTTTTTTAAAGGAACTCAGTCCTCTAGAAGTGGTCTAAAAAGTGGACCAACAGAAATGCAACCCGGTTCTTTTTGTGTTCACATTGTGAGTTCATTTGAATGGGGACTCTCTCTAGTCCACTCCAGCTCAGATGGGGCCTCCATTCTTTTTCTATTAATAATTTAGTTCATCATCCAACCTGCTGCCGTTGTTTCTTCATGTTCCCATTCTTGGGAATTTTTTTTCTACATAATAGTAGATGATGGTTAACAGCTCTATCAAACTTCTACATTTTCCACAAAGATCTATGCTACTATTTTTCTTCACTAAAACTGATGGAGAGCACGAATGCATTGAGGCCATGCCACTTGATAGATAAACTTAATCTTGACAAGAGTCTGTAGGTCCCCTTTGATTTATAAATTTATCTATCTATCTTTTTTTTAGATTATTCATTCGTTTGCGTTTTTTCGTTTATTTCTTTGTTTGTTTTATGTGACCTCCTGATGCGGTCTCAGTTGGGGTCGTTTCAAAGGGGTCTGAGTTTGGCGTGTTCACATATGTGCAAAAAATGCTGACTAATCGATCTGGGTTCGCTTTAAAGGATGATACGGACCAAGTATGAAAACACCCTAAGAAGCGAAATTTGGACTTAAAACATGTCTTGGCTAATTGACTACACCTGGGAATCATCTTTGATATTTTTGCCAAACTATTCCTTTAATATGTGTGAATTTTAACACATTGTGTGATTGTTTGCTGTGGTGGATTATAAATTAACTCCTGCCTGATTCTCTCTCTCTCCTCCCAACTCACCCAATCGACCAATCATCTGCCTCTTAGGCCATCGTAAGTACGGCTCATCTGTGCCAGTCTGGTTTCTGATTGGATGTGTGAATGATGAATGTGTCCCAAATGGCAAATTTGGTATAAATCCCAAGTAATAAATGAATGGTTAAAGAAGTAAAATGATGGATATCAGGAGTAATTATGTCCTTCCATCATCAGTGTGAGCCTATTGGGAACTTTCAAATATGAACAATGTTGCATATGGTATTGTGCAAACACCTTGAGCTACGCCTCATTTCTTCATATTTGGCTGCGAAAGGTCCAGACTTTCTTCCATTTTGAACAGTTATCCAGACTTTCCTGAAGGACTTTCAAAAGCTCTCATTTTCAGCCCGGTCCCTGAACCGCTAGACTTTAGGCTACTAAGATTACTGAAAGTCCACTTAAGTGGAGTGTGTTTTTTATTGGGTTTTTTTTTAAAATTATTATTAAATTTTTGTTTTAAAAGGCCTTTCACTTTTCTCATGAACAGAACCAGCATACACCTAGAGATCATAATACAGACATAATGCTGTTAAGGAACCAGCTGCTGTGTGTGCGTGTGTGTTTGTTTCATGTAAAGCGAGAGTGTGGGTCTCGAGTGAGGCCAAAGCAGTATACAAGTTAGTTTTCCATGAGCCTTTTTACATTTGGTATTACATGGATCATCCAATCAGCTTGCACTTACAGTGCCACTAGAAAGTATTCACACCCCTTCACTTCTTCCACATTTTGTTACAATACAGACTTGTTCTAAAATAGATTTGAGTATAGTTTTCTTCTACAAAATCGACACAAAATGGTCCTTAATGTCAAAGTGAAAGTGTTTTCAGACAGTTTCTTAAATGTATTTTAAAAAGTAAACATTTTTTATAAACAAATGGTAATGCCGGGCAAAGATCAAAATTTTTAATTGCGATTAATTGCATGGTTTTCTGTGATTAATCGCGATTATATGCATTGTTACATGCACATTTAAATAATTAAATAAAAAGTAGTGTATTGCGCCGTTTTATTTTAAAAGTACTGCTATATGAACAAAAGTGCAGTTACGTTTGGTTTACAAGCACTTTTAACTAATGAGCTTTTTATCAGTAGTTTTCCCTTTAACACAGTTACACAGCTGCAGTTCAAATATTTCTGTAAATCTCAACTTAAACATTAATGTAATCAAATCCAATACAAAACCAAAGCTATTTGCCACTGCAAGGCATTCACATTTTATCTAGTTTGTTACAGAAAAACAAGTTACCCTCAGAGTACAGAGTATGGGGTCGGAACTATTATAGGAGCTGCAATGGGGGACCAACTGCATATTAAAGTCTTTCTGAATCTGAATGCAGTGTCATTAGTCATATAATATGGACAAAAGTAATGGCATGCCTAAACCCCGCGACAACAAGTCGAGGCGTTTAGTGCTACGTGTTTCATGTACTCACGAGCATCGAACTTTCCAAAAAAGATTTTTTTTAAAAACCTGCAATAAAATCATTTTTGGCATTAAGAAAATAATGCGTTAACATGTTTTTTATCGTGCCCGGCCCTAATTTAAACGCAGTAGGTACAAAAGTATTCACACCCTTTGCTATGACACTCAGAGCTCAGGTGCATCTGATTTCCACTGATCGTAACTGAGATAATCCTACATCTTGATTGGAGTCCACCTGTGGTAAATTCAGATGATAGAACGTGATCTGGAATGGCACACACTTGTCTGTATAAGGTCTCACAGCTGACAGTGCATATCAGAGCAGAAACCCAGCAGTGAAGTCCAGGGAATTTTTTGGTGACTTCTGAGACAGGATTGTGTCAAGGCACAAATTTGGGGAAGGATCAAGAAAAATTTTGGCACCATTGAAGGTCCTGAAAAGCACTGTGATCTCAATTAATCAGAAAACCACCAGGACCCTCCCTAAATCTGGCTGCCTGATCAAACTGAGTAATCGGGGAAGAAGGAGAGCCATCTAGAACCATAGCTAACGCACTCCAACAATCAGGCCTTTATGGTAGAGCCAGACAGAAGCCACTCCTCACTAAAAGACACATGACAGCCCATTTGGAGGCAAAAAAGCACATTAAGGATTCACAGACTGTAAGAAGCAAAGTATTCTGGTCAGATGAAACCAAAATAGAACTTTTTGGCTTTAACTCCAAGCGTCATGTCGGGAGAAAAACAGGCACTGCTCATTACCTCTCTAATACCATCCCTTCTGTGAAGCATGGGGCAGGAACTGGGCAACTAGTCCACATAGAGAGTAAGATAACAGCTGCCAAATATAGAGAGATTCTTCAAGAAAACCTGCTCCCGAGTGCTCTGGAACTCAGACTAGGGCGATGTTTCATCTTCCAACGCGACAATGACCCAAAGCACATAGCCAAGATAACAAAGGAGTGGCTTCAGGAGCAGTGTGTGATAGTCCTTAAGTGTCCCAGCCAGAGTCCGGACTCCAATAGACAGAGTCCGAATCCAATAGAACGTTTTTGGAAAACCCTAAAATGGTTGTCAACTGGTGCTGCCCACTAAACCTGTCTGAGCTTGAGAGGATCTGCAGGGAAGAATGGGAGAAAATCTACAATAATAAGTGTGCCAAACTTGTGATGGCATACCCAAGATGATTTGAGGCTGTGATTGCTGCCAAAGGTGCTTCAACAAAATATTATGCCATGGCTGTAAATCCTTATGAAACACTGGATTAACAAGTTTTTTACAATAAAAAAAAAAAAGCACATATTTCTAAAAAAGTAGTTTTTGCCGTGTCATTATGGGGTACTGTGTGTAGATGTTTTAGGAAAAACTATACTCAAATCTATTTTAGAATAAGCCTAACGTAACAAAATGTGGAAGAAGTGAAGGAGTGTCAGTACTTTCTGGTGGAACTGTATAGTGAGTTCACGTAAATATTGAGATATGAAGTGCCATCGCCCCCGAATGACTGAGTTTGCCACGTATGATCTAAAAGGTGTGGCTTATTCATACACTGACTGCTTTCATATTTTTTTTTCTAGTCATCTCTGTTGAAGAAAAAACTGGCAGAGCATTTGTGAGTATATGTGTTTATGGAGAGGTGGGGGGGGGGGGTCTTTGGAGTGAATTGAAAAAAAATGCAAAAATGAGTATTCCTGGCTGATG
>JBBJLS010049976.1:0-13445 GCA_037577275.1 Bryconaethiops microstoma
TAGCTTTCTTTTTAATCTGTGTGTGTTTGTTTGTGTGTGTGTGTGTGTGTGTGTGTGTGTGTGTGTGTGTTGCAGGTTGTTCCATCATCAGCCGGAGAGACTCTGAGCCGTTTTTATGGAGGAACAGAAACCTCGTTACTGTGCCCAAATCAGATTACACACCAGCAGACCTTATCAAATATTCATCTCTCACAAGCACACACACACACACACACACACACACACACACACACACACACACACACACACACTCTAAAAGCAGCCTTCAGCTCCTCTTCCAACTCCACCAATCAGGAGCAGCGCCTGGGACATTTAACATGGCAGGCACTCTGTTAAGCTGGAGCTAAAGAGCCTCAGAGCTGCGGAGCAGAGTATTCGGCTAGGTGGAAAAATAAAGAAGGTCTTAAAGGGCCCATATCCTGCATTTTCTGCATTTTATTTTTTCTCTAAGCTCCATTTATACTGCGTGATTTTATGAACCATAAACAGTCCTAATTCATTTCTACATGACAATTTTCCTCTTAATACTTTGCACAGGCTGCTTCCATCACTGTCTCTTTAAACTGACATGTAAATGAGCTCAGTTCTGATTGGCTATGCTGTACTGTGCCTCATTCAAAAATCCAGCTGGGCTGAAAAACTAAAACACTCCTTATTACTTCAGCATGAACAGGCAAGGTTACACTAGCGTGGACTAAATAGGCACATAAATGAAAATGCTTAATTTTTTTGTGACATCTCAAAAACAACGTCACAAAAAAGCAGGTTGTTTTGTCGTTTAGCTGAAAAAAGTGAGATTTTTTTCCCCCTTTCCATACGGACCCTTACAGAGTATAGCCTTATTGAGCTATAGAACTCAAAACCATTATTTCTACCTCATAGCTTCACTGAAATGGAAAGACGTGCTGAAGGTGAAGATTCTACACTGTCAATCCATACCACATTTGTGTATTTAATTAGAAGAAGAGATACAGTCAGGTCCAGAACTATACAGACGTCAATAAAGTCATATAGTCACCAGTAACATTGCAACTATGATTCTGTCCCAGAAAATTAAAGTTGTGAAATTATCGGTAGGAACACATTTTCTGCTTTTATACTGCAGTTCTACACTATAAAGAGAAAAAAATGGCTGGCCTGAACAGCATTTCTAGGACTTGTTCAAATTAACCTTTGCAACAACTACTTCTGTTTATCCTTCATTTTTATCCATAATGTTAGTAATGTCATTTTTAATTTTAAGTAATTTTTTTAATAAGGAGAAACACAAGTCTGACCTAGACAGCAGAGAATATGTAGAAATAGGTGCTTAAAGAGCTATGTTTCTTTTTTCATCGCTAACATTGTGGCTTATTAACAGTGTCTTTTTGGAATTCTTCTGTTCCACGATCATTACAATGGTTCTGCACAGTTGAATTTATCATTGCAGCATTTAAGGTGGAGTGGAAAATAAGGTTCCATTTAAGCCAGAATTGAAAATAAAAAGCCCTAAAGCTTTATAAATTACATTGGCAGTGCAAGTTATTTGAGTTTTACACTAAACTGGAACAGATTTAGCGATTAGCTGTGAGGCTATTTGTCTGTTTTTTTGGCTCTGCGGCATCTAAACAAGTGATTTAATTAAACTCCTTGTAAGTCAGAATCACAAAGACAATGGTGCACCAGAATGATGGGAAGAGAGGACTGAGGAGAAGAAGGGCAAAGGATCCAAAGCAAACCGCTATATCTGTGAAGCATGGTGGAGGCAGTTCTATGGCATGAAATGGCTCCTGTGTATTCACTGATTGTACGACTGCTGGCAAGAGAAGCAAAATGAATTCTGAAGCGTATAAGTGTATATATGGACTATAATACCTGCTTAGATTCAGCTACTTTCTTTCAAAGTCATTGGACGGTATTTTGCATGCAAGGCAGAGAAGTGGAATGTTTAATATGATTTAAACTGAAGGAAGAGTTACTGCTGTGTAGACTAGAGAAAATCCTTCACATTTTACTGTTTTTAAACAAAGAATTTACATCGTCATTTATGATGTATCTGTATAATTATGTACATAATTATACAAATACACTTAAATATACTTAAATATACTTAATAGTCAAATATTTAGGAAAATAATGGAACTCCAGACTTGTAAGCGTTAAAGGAAGGTCAGGAGCAGCGTGTGTATGTATGTGTGTGTGTGTGTGTGTGTGTGTGTGTGTGTGTGTGTAAGAGACATGAATAATGTAAGCAATCTGAAAGCCTTGTGTTGGTGTACGGCACTGAAATGGCAGTAAGGCGTGTGATACACAAACGTTAGCCTGAGGCTACGAAGCGACCATTACAGGAACAGCTTTAATGATGGAATCCATTTCAGAGTGCTGCAGTGAGGGGAGGGTTATAATAACACCATCAGAAAACTCATATGAGCCGCATGCGGGGGGTGGGGGTGTAAAAGGAAACAGAGGGAAATCAATAAACAATGGGGGCAAAATAACGAGAAAAGAAAAGGAAAAGAAAGAAGAAAAAACAAAGCACACAGTGGAGCTATGGAGAAATAACCAGGGAAAAACACAATATAAAAAAAAAACACATCTTTTCTTCTAACTTATATACAGAGAGAAAGGGAGTGAGATAGAGAGGGAGAGAGCCAAAGAAAGAAAAGAAATAACAAAACAAATAAAGAAAAAAAAAGAAATAAAGAAACTGAGTGAATGAGAGATTAGAGCACCTAGCCGTAGACACTGTCTGAGGACTCCTCCTGACGACATGTTCTTCTCAGCCTCAATCTCGGTGAAGCTCAGTGAGCTGGCGAAGATCAGGACATCCACCAGGCTGATCAAACGCTGTAGGAACGCCAGGGACCCTTCTACTGCCAAACCCTGAGACGGCTCTATATTCTCCAATTCATGCTGAAACACACAGCAGCATTCACTAACATCACCACCAACATTAGTCTGTCAGCATCACTATTATTATAATCATCAGTAAAACCATTAGCATCTTCATTACCTCCATCAGCATTACCATCATTACAACCATCACCAGCACCATCAGTATCTTCATCACCAACACTAGTATCAATAATTATCATCACTACTACCATCTTCATCACTTCCATCAACATCACGATCATTACAATCATCACTACCATCACCACCATCATCATCAGCCCCATGATCTTCACTGCAATCATCAGCATCTCATCACTAACTATAGTATTACCTTTATTATCATGAGTATAACACTGCTGCAGTCAATTCGGGGCAGACAAATTAAGCGTCTGTTTATTAACCAGCATTTATGGCATTTAATTATTGGTAAAGCGCTACATTAACATTAAATCAATCAGGAAAAGAAGATGGGCCCTCCAACGTCCAACCAATTATAACAAAGAGGCAGGATCACCAATATCCAACCAATCCGCCAATGAGGCAGAGAGGTAACAACGTCCTACCAATCAGGACAAGGAAGTGGAACCTTCAAACTATAACCAACCAGCATAACAAGACAGGATCTCACCAATCAGGATAAGAATATGTGTAAACATCAACAATCAACAAGTTCAGTTCAATTTAATATATATAGTGCTTTTTACAACCGGTGTTGTCCTAAAGTAGCTTTACAGAATCCAGACACTTGGACACTTCGACAAAGGTTCACAGTGATGGCAGATCCGGGATGGGGTGGGGACAAATCAGGACAAAGAGGCGAGGGTGCCAAAATCCAACCAATCAGGATAACTAAGTGGGACCACCACGATCAGAACAGCTCACGACGAGAACTGCCTTTTTCATTTCTAACCATATATAGCTATAGAGCCCAGTATGAGCCCAGTATGAACACAGTCAACATCATCTACAAAGTCATCATCATTACCACTCATCATTACAATGCAATCACACCCACCTTATTCTCACTCCTCATCAACAACATAGCTCTTATCCTAAAACCATCATGGTCAAGACCATCATTTTCACGCTGACCCTTACATTTACTAGGATTCTGTGAGTAATAATAATCATTATCATCATCATCATTTTCGTCATCATCATCATCATTACTGTCAGTATCACTAATGATAAAGGTGCAGATTAGAATGGGTTTGGGTCATATGGTAGATAAGCAGTGGACAATATTTATTACTAAAACGGTTAATATTCATAATCACTTGCATGAAAATCTTAAAGCATCTAAAACATTGTATTAGGACAAAAAACACACCATTATACTGATGCTACTGATGAAGATTATATTTTTCATCGCTTTTAACCATGGCTAACATCTGAAGGCTAATGCTAAATCAATAAAACTACTTTCAAATATTGTACATACTCCACATATCATACACACACAAATGTAGCGGACACACACCGTAGAGGACGTAGCTGCAGACAGCAGAGGCAGAATTCCTCCACAGGCCATGATCAGGTTATCCACCACCTGGGAGATAAGATGTACCGTGTTGTGAACAAACACGACATTCTCACTGCTGTTGACAAAGTCCATCACTGTCTTTGTAGAGTGGCTGCCAACACAAAACATTTTCAGAACGAAGCATTAGCAAATTATAAGTGCAGTAAAAAAGTAAATAATATTAAGAGTACTTATAAATCTAATGCACTGTGTTGTGCATTATATAGTATCTAGTAGGAATTATTTTGTATCTAGTATGAATTATTCAGTATCTAGCATGCATAATTATGAATTATTCAGTTATTACAGTTATTACTAAGTACTTACTATAAATTATTTAGCAATTACTAAATAATATTCAATGTCTATTACAAATTATTCAACATCTACTACATTAACTATCCAGCATCTGTTACGAACAACTTAGATACTTAGTATTAATTATTGAGTAAATGCTAAGAATTACTCAGTAACTACTACTATTATTCACGAACTACACTAAATTAAGTAATTACTGTGAATTATTTAGTAACTACTATGAAGCAAACAAAGGAGGAGTAAAGGAACATGCAGATCTATGAGTTTTAGGAGGTTAATGAAAAATAAACAAGCAGATAAGATTAATTGAAAGATAAACTGTAATATTTGTTCTACTGCTGCATCTGCATTCCCCCAGTGTCACCCACCTCCTCCACATCTGGACGTCTGTCTCTATGGAGAACAGCAGGTCTGTCAGCAGGCGCTGGTGCATATGTGACCATTTGAATTCAGGGATGCGGAACATGGTGGAGCGGGCAGAGGAGGAAGAAGAGGATTCTCTGCCAGGGGCTGAGGGTCCGGTGGCTGCTGCAGCCTGGGCCTGAGCTCCTTCCTGAAGAAACACAGTAACAGCTGTATGAAGGTACAAAGAGACTTCAGTGTAAAAGTGCCGCAGTAATCAGTTTATCGTTTGAGAGATAAACCTAGATAAAATCTATCTAGAGGGAACTTTGCCCTTAGGCTCGACACAAAGTTTTTTGCTTGAAACGCTTTATAATTACCTGTAAATATATATGTCAGTGGATGGTTTCTTGTAGAGCTGAGAAGAAAGTCCTCCTAACTGACTTTATAGAAAGTTGGCAATAACTCTCTTACACTGTTGAACATCTGAGCCATTATAACAAGCTGTTTCAGACAATATCAGGGCTGGTATTCACAAAGCGGTCATGAGAAGGACTGATCTTAGATCAGATTTTTCTGTATTTATGATGGTGTCTAGATCAGCTTCTAGGGCAGTCTATGAAAACAGACCCTGTTGTGTAAAAAAAGCTGCCTTCAGTGTTTGGCTACACGGTAAAACTTGCACATTTTTCATTTTTTACAATTCACAGTAAGTCATAATTTGTCCTAAACCACATCCACAGGTCTGTTCCACCTTATGCTGGTTAAGGAGAGGTTGTGGGTGTGTTTTTACAGAAAGGTTTTGGGTGATTATTGACTTCTAGTATTAGCAACATTAGCATTGTAGCTCCAGTTCTAAACTAAAGAAGCTCCAAAAATGTCTTGGCTTATCAACTACATCTAGGTGAGGTGGAAACTGTGGTTAGATGTTTTGTCAAATTGTTCTTTGCTTCATGCAACTGTTTTGGGTAAGCAGTTTCCTACTACTTGCAACAAACTTGCCATCTTTACTGGTAAACTGGTGTGTCCCGAAATTTGAAACAATGAAAGTAACATTAGATGAAAAGAAAACGAACCGTGGCTGTGGTTCCCTTCAGTTCCAATCTTTCGGTGTCGATGGCTACACTGGACACATCCAGCCTGGCGATCTTAATGTCTTTTGTCTTAGCGTTGGAGTTCTCTGCCTGATGTCCTGCAGATTTCGGAGTTTCTGCTGTCTCGGTGCTTGAACCCGTCTCTTTGCCGGGGTCCATTTCTCCGCTGGAGCCCACCTCTATGCTGGTCTTCACTTCTGCATTCGGGCCCTGAATTGTCTCATCTGCAGAAACAGGAGCTTCTGCTTCTTCCTGGGTCTCTGCAGGCTCTGTGCTGGGACCTTCTGACTTTACCTCCTTTTCAGGCTCACTCGGTTTCTCCTTCTTTCTCTTCTTCTCTTCATCTTCCAGTTCATCATCTCCATCATCTTCTCCTGGTGAAGCCACAGCTGAGACATAAGAGGATTCTTCCATGCTGTCGTCACTGGCTTTAACCACTTCACTAGAGGAAGAAACATCCACTAGATCTTCACTGTAAACTGTAGATACTCCAGCCACGCTGGTTTCCACGGCATCTTCCTTAACAGCTTCATCTTTTTCTGACTCTTCAACTGGTTCCGATGCTTCAACTGTATCCAAACAGGGCTCATTTGAAGAACTCTTTACATTCTCATTTTCTGTTTCATCTTCTCCTGCAGCTTTTATTTTACTATTATCTTCTGAGTTGTTTTCAGTACCGGTTTCCTCTCCAGGTTCCTTATCAAATTCTGGCTTTTTGGTTTCGCTGCTCTCAAGGTCACCAGTTTCAGCCTTAGCTTCACTGACCGCTTCAATATTCTTACCATCATCACTATCCACCTTTACTTTAGTGCTCTCTGTCTCTTTTGCATCAAGTTCAGCATTCACTTCAACAGCTCCTGAATCATCCATTTCAGCTTCAGTCTCCACATTCTTCACCTCACTGTCGACTGTCGACTCTTTTTTTGCTTCTGGTTCACCTTCAGTCTCTTTCAATTCCATTGGGTCTTCCTTTCTCTCCTGCTCTTCCTCTTTTGCCTCCACCTCTTCAACCCTGGCTAAAATGTTGGACACTGTGATGGATGCCTGTGTTCTCTCAGGTTCCTCGATCTCTTTGGGCCCAGGCTGTTCCTCCACATGCAGCTCAATGACTGTAGACGGAGCAGATTCAACAGGAAGTTCTCCATTGGTCCTGGTCTGGTGCTCAGAGTCTCTGCTGGCTCCAGAAATAGTTCTGATTCTGGTACCGGATTCCCCCTCAGAACCCATGCGCTGGTATTCTCTGAACATTTTGGATAGGTTCTCTTTGTGCTGCTCAAAGGAGACCTGTGGGGAGACACATGTATGAATGACAATTTGGGCAAATTTGAGATTACTTTCCTGTATGGTTATAAGTGATCAACAACTTGTAAGTGGATCAAAAGGATTGGGACAGGATCAGTCCTATACACTTGTAAGTAACGTAAAAAAAAATCAATATTAATCAATACTAAAATTTAGTATCGAGTTCGATATGAATTAGCACTGGTATCGACACTTAAATGCCAGTTTTGCATCTGCCGGTTCACAGAAATCGCCGGCAGACAACAATTTTCAACAGGCACTGCAGCGGGCAGAGAACCTCCGCAGAGAACCGGCGCAACGGTCCCATGAGCACACTTTAAATTATTTATCATTTAAAACGTTCCTGGATTTGTTTTTTCTCCTCCTGTAGTAACGACTATAGTATAGAGTATCGAGCACCATCCTCAGTGTCAGCATCGAGTTTGAAAATTTTGTATCGTGACAAGCCTACTTGTAAGTGGATCAAAAGGCTTGGGACAGGATCAGTCCTGTCCGATATATGTATATACACACAAACACACACATATACATACATATATATATATACATATACATATACATACATATATATACACACATATACACACACACACATATATATATACATATATATATATATATATAGCTTATGACAAAACCGCCAAAATGATTTTGCTATATTATTTAAATGTATATTCACAATTATATAATTAATTACACAGAAGCAACTGAATTAATTAACATTCTGTTCATGTGACAAATCGTAAAAGATTTTTTTTTTCTTCCAAAGACTGTACACAACAACTTTTCATTAAATTCAGGTGATCCTAATATATCTCCTCTTATAACAGACACTAGTGTGGTTTGGACTGAAGGTTTAGAATCAGCTCTTTCCACACAGCGTCTTTCAAAGAAGCTATGAATCAGAAATAATTAATAGAAAGCCCCAGCATGCGTTGTCACCAACGATGACAGCGACTTCAGTGGGATCAACATGCTGTATGGCAAATTGACACTGGCTTAAGAAAAACATCTCCCATTAAAATTATTAATGATACATGTACCCAATACAGCCAAATAAATCAAACAAGCTCACTAATAAACACTGAAGTTGGCATACAAACACATACAGGAATGATTTATAAATGACAGCAATGGATAATCTACTGCATAAATGTCTCTATAAACAATCACACCACAGAAAAGGGTGAAGTCAAGGGCTGGTTCTCTCTCAGGCACCAATTACCAGCCGACAGTGGAAGGCTTTTGCAGATCTAGCAAAGACTCCCCCCGCCAAGCCCATCTCATTTACGGCCCTCCATTTATCACAGGCACAACACAGACAGAAAGTCAAACGCACCACCGGGAGAAACAGAAACAACAGCAGCAACTTCACACCAATATGCAGAGCGAACCTGCGGAAATTTGCATTTAGGCAAGAAACCCCCTGATTATTCCTAATTAATTTGCCGTTATTGTCCTAAATTAGCCCGCTGGCCGGCAGGGCAGGTCATTAATCTTCTCTGGGGTGTGATCGGTAATCCATAGCTGTTTTAGCTGGACGGACAGCCTTTAACTGCTCCGCTAGCTGCTAACATTGCTCCAACTGGAAATCGCTACATTAGCACTGCCGTTACTTCAAGCTTAATTTGACATTTAACATTCAGCTGTTAAAGCCAGACTGCGATTTTCAAACAGCAAAGTGACACCATTTAACCTAGAAGATCTCAAAAGTTTTTCAGTCAAAAACCTCCTTTGTAGTATAGACAAGTCATTCAGTGGACATGAACTGTGGTAGGTGGGCGCATATATATATATACATACATACATATATACACACACATATATATATATATATACACACACACACACACACACACACACACATATTTACACATATACATGTATATATACACATATATACATATATACACACACACACACATACATACACAGTCAAGACCGGAATTAATCATACCCCCGCAAATTTTGACTTAAAGTTACTTTTATTCAACCAGCAAGTTTCTTCTTGATTGGAAATGACACAGGCTTCTCCCAGAAGATGTACAAGAGGCATCATTGTGGAAAAAAATATTTCTCAGCTTTTATTTACATTTGAACAAAAAGTGGCATGTCCAAAATTATTCATACTTTTTGCAAACTGTCACAGTCTATGAGAAAATCCAAAGTTCTATACCATTCTAAATAGTCCAAGCTGTTCTAAAGCATCCTAATGTCCCTGATTCATTGGGAACAGCTGTTTTAATGAACTCAATAGGTGAAAAAAAGCAGCTCTCTGCAGATGGGTTGTGGACGGTCATGGCTAAGACAAAGGAGCTCTCTAAGCCTGCTTGGCTTTTCAAATGCTCATCTGAACAAAGACTTCTGGTCTCCTGTGTTATGGTCAGATGAAACAAAAATTTAATTCTGTGGCCACAATGATGTATCCGTCATTTGGCTTAAAAAGGAGGAGCCTTCAACCCTAAGAACACCATCCCCACTGTCAAACATGGTGGAGGGAACCTAATGGTATAGGGGATGTTTTTCAACCAATGGACCAGGGAACCTAATCAAAGTAAACGACACCATGAAAAAAAGAGCAATACATCAAGATTCTCAACAACACTAGGCAGTCTGCAGAGAAACTTGGCCTTGAGCACCACTGGACATTTCAGCATGACAACGACCCAAAAGACACAGCAAAAGTGCTGAAGAAATGGTTAGCGGACAAAAACATTAACGTTTTGCAGCGGCCAGCAGAGTCCTGACCTGAATCCCATTGAGAATCTGCGGAGGGAGCTAAAGATCAGGGTGATGGTAAGGCGACCCTCCAATCTGAGTTGGAGCTCATCGCTAAAGATGAATGGGCAAAAATACCAGTGGAGACACACGAAAAGCTGGTCAGCAATTATAGGAAGCATTTGATTGCTGTAATACCCAATAAATGATTATTGAGAAGGGTATGAATCATTTTGGACATGCCACTTTTTGTTCAAATGTAAATAAAAGCTGAGAAATATTTTTTTCCACAATGACGCCCCTTGTACATCGTCTCATTATCTTCTGGGAGACGCATATGTCATTTCCAATCAAGAAGAATTTTTTTTTTCTTCTGTAAGACACTGTAGGTCATGGTTTACATGGTGTACACAGATTTTGTGCACGGCTAAGGGGTGTTAGAGTTCAGGCGAAGCAACATAAAATCACCATAGCCTCAAGTGCATATTTGCTTTCATTAATCAGCCACACATACAACATGATCAAATTTAACAAAGGTTAATACAAATTACCTGTATTATTAACTGTTCTCAATAAACACCAAGCAATGAAGTTTCAGTATGCTGTGTTTGCAACATAGTGGCCAAACATTACTCCATGAACAGCTCAGTGGTTTTTAATAACTTGATGCATTAACACAGAATTCAGTTGGTGTATGTACTCATATATTTTGCAGCGGCTATGTGTCTCACAGACAATCAGATTTAAGAATCAGAGATGTATTCCTTATTTATACTTGTATACCGGCTCTATACAATGACTACAGCATGTCCTATGCAAGTGGACTGCATAATTCTAAGCATTTCTACTTGTGTGTGTCTGCATTTCTTTGTATCCAGGGCTGCCAGCTTACGAGATCCAACGTCGACTCTCTTTCCTGATTTGAAGTAATTTCAGTAAAAGTTACTGTTGTTCAACTTTATCAGCTCCAGTTCCAACATGAGCTGCTGAGTTTCAGTCACCCTTGTTTGAAATGAAGCAACTCCAGAACACCAGTTAAACAAGTAATGGTTTAGCTGAAATTTCTGCAATAAGGAAAAGAGAGAAGACATCGGAGATCATACCAGTGCAGAAAATGCGTTGGAGTAAATGCAATGCTACCAGCCTCATCAATCACAGTCCGTGTCACTGCGATAGATAAGAACATTTCTGTACAGAGTAGATTCTACACAGAAGTATTTCAGGTCATGGCCGGATTTAGTAAAGACTGCTGTGTCCTTCTAAATCAGTATGATGAGCATCATGCTTGTTTGCAGTCTACACATACACTATATGGACAAAATATTGGGACGCTTGACCATTACACCAACAGGGACTTTAATGAAATTGCAGTTTCTGTGGGAATTTGTAAAGCAGCAGCCCCCAAAATGTTTTGCGCTGCGGACCAGTTTCATGTAAAACCATTTTTTTTATGGACCGATATAGATACAACTAAAAACAAAGTGCATAAAAATACGAAGAAACTCCCCAAAAACGTTTTTTTTTTACTCATTTTTGCTAGTTTTTGATGTACTACTTTTTGAGGTATCACATGACCGAGACGAGCGTTTTTTCAAAATAAAAGATCTTTCAGACTTTGATCAGTAAAATATTTTTTATTCTTTCTGTGTAGCCTGGTACCAAATGACTCAAGGACTGATACCAGTCTGTAGCCCGGTAGTAGGGCACCTTTGCTGTAAAGCATTTATGAGACCCGGCACTGATGTTGGATGAGAAGGCTTGGCTCACAATCTCCTTTCCAATTCACCCCAAAGGTGTTGGATGGGGTTGAGGTCAGGGCTCTGTGGGCCCAGTCAAGTTCTTCCACACCAAACTCATCCAACCATGTCTTTATGGACCTTACACTCATGCTGGAATTGAAAATGTTCTTCCCCAAACTGTTTCCACAAAGTTGGAACCATGGTGTTGTACAAAATGTCTTGGTCTGCTGAAACATTACGACTGTCCTTCACTAGAAGCAAGAGGACACGTGCATTCAATAATTACTTTACACCATAAAGTGTATGTGAGTGAATCTGGTTAGTATAGAACTGTGGAGTTCTTTTGAAGAGTAGGCTGTTTTTAAGGTCTGGCTGGGCAGAATGGCAAGACTACGTAAAGCTGCTTTGTGACAACTTGGTTGTAAAAAGCGCTATATAAATAAAATTGAATTGAATTGAATTTAACTATCTTGGGATGCCTCAAGAAAATGATCCAGTTATCTCAGACGAAACATCTGTAATCTTATTATAATGATCTCGAGAAAACAAAAAAAATAACCTCAGCTCTGGTACTGCTGCATCGTGATGTAGGTCTAGAGAAGAAAAATCTTTCTACAAAAGATTGTTCTTGACCTTTTCTGTCCCTCTCTCCTATTTCTGTCTTCTTTCTTATTTGAGAGTTGTGGATGAGTCACTGTGATCTGATTTGGTCTGAATTCCTCGGCAGCTGTAAAGCGGCTTTGAAGAGAAAAACAGGCAGAAAAGCATCCATTTTCATCCCACAGTCTTGCCTAACAGATGTAAATGTCTGTAAATCAGTGCTGCAGTGCTCAGAAGCGAGATAAAAGACACCAGTTTTGTGAGTTTTGCTGCAAGGGGGCAAAGGAGCGCAGGGCACAACTTAATGTAGAGCAAAGTATAACATGGACTTTTTATGTAGCCGGACAGATTCAAATAAAACATGCTTTTAGTTAGCTTCTTGTGTTCCCATAACAACGTCAATGGAGTGTTTGTTAAAAAATAAAATTGCCGAACACACTTTATTACTACCATCAAATCCATCCAATGATTTAAACATTGCCTTCACCTTCGAAACACGTACATCATATTAAACATCAGCGTTTTTACATTACTGCTAGGACTGTCAAAATAATGTGTTACACTGTATTGTTACACTGCTCTGTTATCTATTTATTGTATTGTTTCTGTCATTCCTTGCACTTTGCTCAGTGCTATAACTCTCTCCTGTGCAATAATCACACTTATGGTGTAATACTAATCACTATGTTAGGTTTACATAGCATTAACACTATACTGATACCTTGTTGTGTTGTCTATTTATTGTGTTGTAACTCTGTTGAATGTTGCTATATGTTGTACCATGGTCAATGGAGAAACATTGTTTCATCACGCTATACATGTAAACAGCTGCTGATGGCAGTAAAGTATATGTTAATGGTGGGGACAGTCTCCCTGGAGCAACTTGGGGTTAAGGGTCTTGCTCAGGAACCCAGTGGTGGTGTGCTGGAGGTAGGA
>JBBJLS010049987.1:0-13445 GCA_037577275.1 Bryconaethiops microstoma
CCCAACACACTCAGTCTCTCCTCAGCATCCTCCTCCCAACACACTCAGTCTCTCCTCAGCATCCTTCTCCCAACACATTCAGAGTCTCTCCTCAGCATCCTTCTCCCAACACACTCAGTCTCTCCTCACTCCCAATGCAAATCTTGACATTTTCAACTCAAGACAATAAAATAAATATATAGTTAAAATAAAGTCAAATAAAAACTTGCAATATGGTATGTGCAAAATACACTAGGCTATGTACTGTGGTCAGTAATATAAGTGGATATAAATATAGATAAATGACTGGTAGGTAATTTACTACATATCACAAATAGTTGTTTGGTGATTGTAGGTGAATGCATATGTGCTTGTGTTCACAATACAGGAAAGAAACATCTTCAATCGTATATTCGGTGGCTTCTTGATGAGGAAGGCGTATGAGTTGGGTTGGGCCAATGCCTGCGCATTCGCGTAAGAGACTGTCTCCTTTTCATTGGACATGTTCTGTGCGGCTGTGGTGTTTTCATATGTGTTTACTTGTTAAATCCCCAGGGAACAGTGGGAAATGTTAAAATTGGTATGATATATTAAACATCCAGCAATGAAAAGCTACCAATATGATAAAATATGGCTTAAAATCACCTACACTGCCAGTCAAATGTTTTTTACGCACACTGGGATATACGCTCTGTTCTTTGCTAACAAATAATTTTACATTATGTTCAATATTTGAGTTCCTAAAATATAAGTAAATTTGGCGTTTTTGTTATTTAGTTGCGTGTGTGTGCCACTAGCAGTATTTTAACATGTTTTTTAAATGTATATATCAATAATTCTATGGGACACAGGAACTCCAGACAAGGCTCAGGATGACGTCTGAAGTCTTGTGATTCACAAAAAACAGCGGGAACTTCCATGCAAGGAGTTGTTTTGCTGCGCAATGAAAGATCCGTGCCGCTGGAGTTCTAATACCGTCCTATACTGTGAAACCGGTATTATTTTGAAAAATACCGGGATAAAAGTTTTTGGTCATACGGCCAAGCTCTAGTGTGTTATACGCTTTCCCTGCTGTATATGAATGGCTCACTAAAATCAAAACACTGTTTTCTCAAAGGTGTGTGAGCAGGTGAGAGGACTGCTGACTCAAGGTTAAAACAATCCAGAAAAGAATGTTGGCTATTTACTGCCTATTAAGTGGGCACAATATGCTTTGTTTGTGTTTAGTGTTAGCCCACAAGACTGAGATCAACCTGCTTGGAAAGAAAACATAGATTTAGGTTCTCTGTGGCTTTAAAACATCTTACATTTACTAATGTTCTCGCTTTGTTAAATCTGTAACAGCGGCTGCAGACCAGTTCTGGTCGCTGTGGATGATATTCTCTTCCAGAAACCAGTAGAGATTGGCTCCCTGCTAATGCTGTCGTCACAGGTACGATCTGAAACAATAGGAACAGGAAAAACAGTGTTATTCAATAGTTCACCATGGTGCATTTAGAGTGCAAAAAAACTTTTTGCATGTGAAGGATAACGTTTGTAAACTTTTCATATTGTCACTGTCCTACTGTTACAGTACTTTTGCACTGGCACTTTTGTACAGTTGTGATACTGTATGTCAGTGCTATTGTAATACTAATGTAAAGGAATCAGAACCTGCCATAAAAATTCATACGTGCTTTCCAGTCATGAACTGTGATTATTAGAGATGTTCTGGGAGTTTGGTTTGTAAAGGTTAGAAAGGTCTTTGTAAAAAAAAAAAGAAGAAAAAAAGTGGAAAAACTTTATGACTAATGTTATTTTTTCCAGTAATGGAGCAAAAGTGGAGCAAAAGCAATCTTTGCTTTATCAACATAACAGCAAAGCACGATGGAGCAGTGTGGTGTTTACGAACATGAGCGTAAACAGAGTGGATGGGCGATTTTTGCGGTCAGCACCTAGAGACTGGCAGGTTGTCGTGCCCAGGGCGATGCCCATCATGTGCGTGCTGGGCTTTGTCACCATTGCCACGGCCATGAGGGTTCTATATAAATACACCAGTATCTCCCTGATGAACACACGTGACATTCAAGGCTGCTGCTTACTCACGAAATGTACCAGACTTTCAAAAAGTGGTTGGGACAAAGTAGGCCAAGACAGAAAGTCATGGGAACATGTCCACTGTGTTCCCAGAGTCCCCAACGTAAATGACAGCTGTGTCAATGTCAAATCAAGTAGGTTTATTGTCATTTTAGCCATTTCTACCGAACACAGTGAAATAAAACAAGGTTCCTCCAGGACCAGAATAAAATACAGAAACACATACGTGCAATCAGGTCAAAAGAGAGCAGGAGCGAGAGCAAGAAAGACATAAGAGCAGCAAAACAGAATAAGGCATTTGGTGCAGTCGATGTTTCAATTAATACTATATTATGACAGAGACTGTATTCTAAAATGCAGAATAGAGGTAAACAGCAATAATTAATAATTGTTCAAATAATAGCCGCAGCAGCAGGACAGAGAATGTGCAGTGTATAATAAATAGTATCTACAGTGGCAGTTTTGGTGTAATGTGTAACTCCACTGGCCTGACCAATAGGAAAGCTTGCTTGGCTGTATTTCTCTGGGCACCATGAGGATTCCTCACTGGATCATTTTCCTTTGGTTATGTCAGAATTTTAACTCTTTTGTTTCCAACCAAACCTTTACAGAAGTCTCTTATTACAGTAATTCCACTGTGTAAATGCAGAACACATGATTCTTTTGAATGAAAGTGAGCCAGAAATTACATAGGGATCATTAAGTCTTCTCTGAAGGCATAATAGACCCTGAGGGTTCCCCACATGTGCACAACTAGTCTAAGTGTCTTCTAAGTGTGTGATCATTGTTGTTTTTTTTGGTCAGGTGTGTTACACTGAAGGGGAGCACATCCAAGTCAGAGTTCACACCGAGGTGCTGGACCCCTTGACTCGGCAGCACAACACCACCAACGTCTTTCACTTCACTTTCAGAGTGGAGAAGGTCGTTCTGTCAGTTGTGCCTCAGAGCTACGGAGGTAAAAAGTCTGTTTTATCACCTGCCATGACTCTTGAAGTCAATATTAATGAAGGACACAGAGCTTTATGTTGCATTATATCTTTTTTTTGTCCCCTCTTTAGAGTCCATGCTCTACCTGGATGGGAAAAGGCACTTTAATGAGACAATGAAGAGCCAGTGAAGGTGATGAGGTCTGGCCAGAAAAGGAGATTAATACCGATGCATTGTTATACAGGATTGCACGCTTTTACGTTATCATAAGAAGGTTTTGACAGAAAGTGAGAACTGACACCTCGCCCCCTGTGTGTCCTCTGAATGTTTTGTAACTGTGGGGGCATGAACAACAGTCCCTGTGACCTTGTTGATTTATGTTATTTGACAAGACAACGTTAATAAGGTTCGCCTGCTGAGTAATTCATATTTTCGGGAGGCAGGTAATTTTTCCTTTTATAGTATCATGCAAAAGTCTTAGACACCTGAGAAAATGAGCAGCTGAGCAGTATATGCTTTTAAAAGCTAATATTAGAATATACACAAATAGTATTATTACAGTTAATAGTGATTCATATGTGTCTGTGTTTGCTTAATCATTCCCAGTCTTCTCCTTATAGAAGCCCAGTATTCCATTGTAGTTCTCATCAAATACCTCAAATACCTGGTTCAGTTCGATCCATACTTCATTCGATTAAATCAGGAGCTGCTGTTTTTACAAATTCACACAAAAGCTGGAGGCATCTAGAACTGAGCCTGTGTTCTTTTAACCAGCTCACAAAACTTCAAATACATTTTACAAACAAAAACCTTGATATTATTTATATTGCTTTCTTGTTTGCATTTATTCTAATGTTAACTTTTAATGACAAAACGCCCCTCAATGCTCAGATAAATGTCTTTAAACGGTTTGTACAGGGGCCTAAGACTTTTGCACAGTACTGTATTTGGGAAGGTGTTTGAGTTCACAGGTTGGTTTTGAAAGGGTTTCAAATAAATCCTCGGGGGGGATAGTCTCTAGATAGTCTCTAGTACATACACGATACTAGAGACTATCTAGTATAGTGTATGTAGTCATTTGAACACAGAGATTTTTTTATATAGATATATCAGCTGATATATTTAGCCAAAGCATCTAAAGGACTTTCAGTGTTTACATGTTTGGTTGTTCTGTTTGTGGCATCATCACTGTCAAAACAAAACCTTGAATATACAAAATTGTAACTTTTCAGAAGAAGGAAAAACTGTTTTCATGTTTAATGTAAGTTACTGTAACAAAATTCTATATAATTCTAGCCTGTGTCTCTCAGTCCGTCATCACATGTAGGAGAGGGCAGCTGGTATTTTTAAATTGTTGAATATTAATTTAAAAAAGATAAATAAGGATTGAAGTTTTGTTCTGCCAGTGGTGATTCGTTGTTGTCATTTTTAGGTGAGTATTCACCATTGGCACATTTTCTGACTCTTCCAGCTCTGACTTTATATATATATATATATATATAAAATAACAGTAAACCTCTGACAATCTCGGGGGTTACGTTCCAAGAGCAACTGCGTATAGTGAAAAAATGCAAATTTGTGATCTTTGCGGGGGGAATAAAGCCTATTTTTATAGTGTAAACCCTAAATATTCCCTAAATATGCTCCCAAAACACATTAATGTCATTTTAAACTCAGCTTGATACATCACCCTTAAAGAAAATGTAAAGGTAAACCCGTATCCTTACTGTACAGTTTACATTGAACTCCTGCAGTGCTAGAATGTAAATACCGATGTTACCCTGGAATAGACTGGACTGTAATTCGTGCGCACACGGTTTCTTTGGTATAAGCAGATAAATACAGTAATAAATTAATTTAATTTACTGTAATAAAAATCCAGGGCTTTAAGAAGAACAAAATGAAAAATACGAGAACACTCAGTGAAACACTCGAGAGCTCATGCAGGAAACATTTCTGATGCGGGAATGCTGGACTGCAGCTCTGTCAAAAGGTTTAGTTTATTTATTTATTTATTTTAACCACATCACATATTTGTAGTTACTATATGTGGTTGCTCTTGGAACATTATATATATATATATATATATATATATATATAGTGTGTGTAAATATTTTTTGTGTAATATTTGTGTTATTATACTAGTAAAAGGCTACTAGTAACTTCCAATTTTTATTACGACATCCGTTCTAAAGAGGTTCATAACTGACACATCTGTCACAATGCGCTGTTTGGACGATTTTGGATGTGGCATGTCATGCAAACCATCAGTATACCAAACTTTGCCAGACTGAACAAAACGAATGCCTTTTTTTTGTCTGTTAAAACGCACAACATTTATCCATTTGCTGACATATTTTTAAGCTTTTCAATAAAGTCTGATTAAAAATGGTTAAAAAGGTGTGTAGTGAATGCATCAGCCAGTGTACATTGAGGAGAAATTTTGTGTCTGGCAAGAACAAATGAGCCTGTTCCAACTAATATAAGGGAAATATTCCCTAGAGTGTGTTCTCACTACTCTAAATTGGTTACATTTTGTAAAACTATACTTCAGAAGAACATCTAGAGGACAATTTTCATTTTAGAAAATATGTCTTAGGCTAAAACCATCTTAAAACTACCATAAAACAATGTTTTGTAGTAATGCTTGGGTCAGAGTGTTTTATGACCTGCACCCATCTAACCAGCTCACCTTGTCTGACCCACCAAAAATATTTGTTAATCAATTATATGAATCCGACCCAATTATATGACCTGCCCTTCCTCACCCACAATATTTTTTAATAGGCTGATTTGAACCAGCCTGACCCACAGTTTAATCCGCAGGACCTGTGGATTATGGGTTGACCTGCACATCACTAATGTCTTAGGCATCACGCACCATATTCCAGCTCTCATACCTTCCTGTGAGTGAGTTTTAGAAGGGTTAAATGCCTTAGACGTCAGGTTCCATGCACCATCACTGTGAACAGTTTTGATTCAGTAAGGTTCTCTAGAAAAAAACACGGCATTAAACCACTTTCCATGACTTTAGTTTTAGTTTAACTGTATAATTCTGATTTTGACAATTAAGTGGAATTTCCATTTAATGTGTCAGTATCATGTGAAGTTTTCGAAATGGGTACTAAATCATTTCATAATGTGCAATATCTTATAATGTGCAATAGTCTTTTAAGGTGACTACCACTACTTATGTCAATATTACTTGTATACTACTGATCTCTATTACATGCAGTAACAGACTCCTAACCAGCATCTGTGTTATTAGTGATTCACTTAACTGTAAGTTACTTATCTATAGTATTTATACCCAGCATTTGTGTATATAGTGTAGTGTATTTTCCTATTGAGGTTTTTTCACAGATTAATTGTTAGATTTATTTATATTTTATAATTTATATTGCTCTTGTCTCTGTGTGTCTGTGGATGAACTGGGATTAGGGGAATTAAAAAAAATAAATAAAAAAAACTATTGTTTAATCTGCTTTCACTCACTCAAGGGTCCTGAAAAATAAATAAATAAAACAGGTAGACAGACAGATAGCTAGATAGATTGATAAATAAGATAGATAGATAGATAGATAGATAGATAAAAACAAGCAAACAAATAACAAAAAAATATATAGTTATTAGCTCTGAATTGGTAGAGATACACCAGATACACTATATTTTGGTGATATGGATTTTCCGCTACTCAGGCAACCTGAAAGGGATTCTTATTCAGTACATGGCAACCTTACAAATCTCGCGATATTTCCGCGGAGCAGGGGAGGAGCAGCAGCATGGCAGCCGTGGTGTTGACACATTGGAGCAGTGGATTTCTTCAGACTCGAGGTTTTGGAGCAGTGGGGCTTCTTTCCTCCAGGTTTCTCCAGGGTTAGTAAAAGATAACTCACTGAATTTTTCTCTCGGGATCTGGGAGGGAGTTTCTTTTGGGCTGTCTCCACATCTCCTGCTACAGGAGGGGTGTGGCAGGGAAAGCCCTCCTGGGTTTTGGTGTTTCTGGTGTTTCTTCGCTTTTACTTGAGCTTTAAAAACTGCAGCTCTAAGTCCTTATGCTGGACACTCTGTACGTAATTTCAGTTTTTCTAAAGTGAGTCTAGTTTAGCTTCAGCACATTGTCTTCTTTGTACTGATGTTGTAAGTATTTCTGCACTTGTTTCTAATAAACATCATATTAAATGTAAATGTATACACTAAACAGTGTAGAAGCTCTGTATCTCCTGAGCAAACGCCTAATAGCTTATATGATAATATATTTTGGCCAAACCAAATCTATGTCTTCAGGTCATATGAGAATACTTTATTACAGATATACTTTAACACAGCATAAAATTGAAACCTGAAAATGATTTTAATGGGTGTTGTGAAAACATATTTCACTATTTTCAATATTTGTCCAACTAAATGGATGTAGATTGCCATGCAAAATGTAATATAAGACCAGGAGAACATTAGAACATATAATATGATATTAACATCATCTTAAATGTAAATTAATATACTATACAGTGTAGAACCTCTGTATCTCAAAACCCACCAGAGCAGACCGCTAAGACCTTATATGATCATATATTTTGGCCAAACCAAATCTATGTCTTCAGGTCAAATGAAGATACTTTATTACATATATTCTTTAATACAGTATAACATTGTGAATATAAATCAACCGCACTGGAGGGTTCTGGTACAACTTCTCAGTAGGTTCTGTTTGGGTTCTAGTTGGGACTTTGATTAGGCCACTCCAAAACCTTAAGTTTATTTCTTTTGAGCGATTCAAAGTGGCCTTGCACTTGTGCTTCAAGCTGTTGTCTTTCTGCATAACCCAGCTGCTCCTGAGCTTCAGATCATAGACCAGTAGAGAACAAATCTCAGTTATTGCTGTCAGTTGTAGCATGTGGCCCAGACCCTAAAGTGGCAAAGCATTTCCATGAGGTCTCCATTGGTCATATGTGAACAAACACCAGAGCCAACAGTGTAAACAGCACAAACATCATCTCTGCATTTAACCCATTCACCAAGTGAAGCAGTGGGCAGCCAAGAACACAGACCTGGGAGCAGAGTATGGGCACGATACCTTGCTCAGGGGTACCACAGTGGTGCCGCTAGCAGTCCTGAGATTCGAACCCACAACCTTCTGATTACAGAGAAAACTTCCTAGCCACTAGGCCACCAGCTGCCCCCCTAAGACCACACTACTGCTGCTATAATTGACTGTTTGTATGTTGTTATTATTTAGAAGTCATTGTTCCTCTCTTGAAGGAATTTTGGTAGGCTGGATACTTCTGGGAAGATTCTCCACATTTAGACATAATGTCTGTCAGTGTGGTTTTGCTGAGGTCTTAATTTTGTACAAGAAAGTGTACAAAAATAGAAGACATCAAGAGGAGGATGAATACATTTCTATGACAATGTATGACTACACACTTATAGACCAATCAGAACATGTTCTGTAATCTTTTTTTTTTTTCATACTGTATGTAGTTGGGCATGAATGTGTTATGTTTACATTTACATTCACGGCATTTAGCAGATGCTCTTATGCAGAGCGACATACATTAGTGCTCCATATCTGTTCTTCAACCTGAAATGCTAGACGTAAATCAACATCTGCTAGTCAACCAAACTCATGCCAGCTAGGTTACACACCTAAAGAATTCCTGTCGAAGAAACGTCAGAGAGTAAAGCAAAAGGAAGGAAGGTGTGGAGTTAAGAGTGTAAGTGCCCAAAAGGTTTCTTTTTAATTTAACGAATATAGGGAAGAAGAAATGAATAAACAATAACAAGAGGCCTAATTAGTCACCAAGGTGCTCCGTGAAGAGGTGGGTCTTCAGACGATGCTTGAAGACGGTGAGGGACTCAGGGACGCAGATCTGATTGGAAGAGGGAGTTTGTTCCAGCACTGGGTTAATGTGACATTCAGATGTGTGGAGTCTCTTTACTAAACTGTATTTGAACACTGTCTTGCTTTCTTTTTCAGGGGTCAGACAGAAGTCCAGTGTACAGTACATATCCCGGCCAGATTTACCAAAGCTTGCCTATCACAGAATTAAGGGAAAGAGTCCTGGTGTGGTGTTTCTGCCTGGCTATGGCTCCAATATGAGTGGACAGAAAGCGGAAGCATTACGGGATTTCTGCAAGTCATTAGGCCATTCTTATCTGAGGTACACATGACATCGACCTGTTCTGCAGTATGCAGTTCTGTTCAGTTTTCGTAAGCCTGAATGCTCGAGGTCATTTAATAGTATAATAGTAAACTGTGCATTTGTGCATCTTATACCTTCCTTGTGTTGACCGTTGCCATGAATCAATATTATTATAGAATTCTAATTGGTTTGAATAGGTTTGATTACACAGGTCATGGAGCCTCAGAAGGGGTCTTTTCAGAGGGCACTATTGGAACCTGGAAGAAGGATGTTCTCTTCATGTTAGATGAAGTTGCTGAAGGACCTCAGGTGACATTTATATCCTCCTGGACTTCTTTTCCAGGTTTTCCGATTAACGTTACCACTAATGACCACTAGAGGTCTGTGATGTGATGCAGGTAGTTCAAAGCGCTGTAGAATGGAATTTTCTGCTTGAGGAATAAATGTTAAAAGGTATATTTTTATATTCTTTTCAGGCTCTATAAGGACATTTATCTTTGTTCTTTTTTTATTTGGTTTGTCTCCCTTTTCATTTGTGTATTTTGTACATGGTTACGTAATAGTAACTTGTAGTATCCCCCCTGTTACATAATAAAGACATTTTGGAAAAGCTGAGCCATGTACAGCTGCAGCAACTGTCAGTCTGTTTATTTGTCCCTCTATTTTGAAAGTGTTTCAAGATTCTGATGCTTGGATCAAGCTCTTCTGCATGTAACAGTTTTTTATTTTTGCTGTGATGGACATTACAGGCTAAAAGTTTGGGCCTACGCTCGGATTAAAAAAAATAAATAAATCAATGATATGCTGCTCGTTTAGATTTTTTTTACAAGAAAGCATACTTAACACAAACGCAACTGACTGATTTTGTAGTGTAATGTACAAGTTTTATCAAAATAACCGCCCCTTGACTTTATCACAAAAGTACAGACTTGTGGCATTCTTTCCAGCAATATTTGGAAATAACTTGTGTCCAAACCCTCCCAGCACCTTTTCAAGTTCTGTCTCAGTTGCTGGACACTTGCATCAGTCCGGCTCATCCCACGCTGCTCACTGGAAGAAATATTTGTTGACTAGGGAGGCCAAGACATAATCCCCAAAACTTTTTTTTTGCTGATCTTTGGACTGCATTTAATTTTGGCATAAATTTGAAGCTTGGGATCATTCCTCTGTTGAAGAACGGAATTTTGTCCAATGATACATAAATGAGAGAATTGTGTAATCTTAAGGAATTGAGTGATGCTTTTCTGTTTTAATGATCGAACACTCAGTGAATGTCAGTACACTAAAGACTGACACGTTTTCTTCAGAACCAGTAGTTTGAGCCTTTGTGGCTAAATAATGTGTTACTACTGACTACAAAATATTAAAAAACAATCAGTTACATTAAAGTGTTTCTAATGTTTTCTTGTAATAATTTAGTTGAATTTTGATTTTGTTTTTCTTTTTAAAAATCCGAGGTTGGGATCAAACTTCTGGCCTCTAGTGTACCAGTGCTGTGATCTAGTTCATTTTGAGACTGTTCTACATGCTTTACTCTGTAGATCTTGGTGGGCTCTGGCATGGGCGGCTGGTTAATGCTGCTCGCCGCTATCGCCCGACCTGAGAAGACGAAAGCTTTGGTGGGGATCTCCACAGCAGCTGATCATTTTGTTACAGCCTTTAAGTCTCTTCCTCTGGAGGTAAGAAGCAGATACCATGTCCACCTCTGGTCCAGGTGAAAGACAATGTGCACCACACTGCAGATTGAAGAGAGATGAAATTTGAAATTCTGTGATGTATTGAATCATTTCTTAAAGAACTGCAGTCAGATCTTCACCCCTGTTTCGTTGCACACCAGGCAAGAAAGGAGTTTGAAGACAAGGGCATATGGACGATTCCAACGAAAAGCAATGACGAGGGCATCTACACAGTGAGCATGGACTTCTTGAAGGAGGCGGAGAACCACTGCATCCTGCAGAGCCCCATCCCCATCACCTGCCCCGTGCGCCTCATCCATGGCCTGAAGGATGAAGACGTTCCCTGGCACATCTCCATGCAGGTGGCAGAGCGCGTGCTCAGCGCTGACGTGGACATCATCCTCCGCCGCCACGGCCAGCACCGCATGGCTGAGAAGGACGACATCAAGCTCATGGTCTATACCATCGATGACCTCATAGACAAGCTGACCACCATGGTGTGAATATGCCGTTTGGTTGCCAAGAAGTACGATCCTGACACTTGTGGCCCGGTTCTTTTTGCCAAAACCTCTTTGCCTCTTGGTCCTCAATGATGCAATGATGTGTGAGGCTGCGAAGACAAGAACCAAAGGAGGAGGAACGTGTGAGTCAGGGCAAAAACAAAAAAAACACCAAACCTTAAAACCTGGTGCCTTCACAGTGTTCATTTTTCCTTTTTTCCTCATTTCTGTTTACTATCCAATGCTGTGTATGTCAATCCTCTAATTAAAGCTGCTCCTTTTTGACAGAATTGTTATCCTGGTTCTAGTGCCACATCCTGTTGGTCTCCTGTGCCTTTTTACCCAGGCTGTATCAAGGAAATAAAACCTCTTTATATTGACTTCTTGTAACTGCTTTATTTGTGGCTGGTATTGTGCAGGATAGACCTCAGAGCATTAGGTACAGATAAACGTCTTCCTAGAGTAAATAGTAGTATAAATAGGGTAAGCAAGCAAATAAATACATTTTGTATCTGCACTCATTGTCCATTTTATCAGCTCTGTATAGGTAAATGCCATTTGCCTCTGTTTTTCTTCATCATTTGTTGGCCCTTTTTATCCTTTTTACCAGGAGTCAGAACGCCAGCAGGACCACCAATGAGCAGGTATGATATGGGTGGTGGATACTTCTAATCACAGAATTGGCCGCCTTCATGGAAGTGGTAGGAGTGTGTGAGTGTATTTCACTGGAGTGCTGCTGCTGTACAGTCACTTTACATTAATAAAGTAATGTACTGTTATCTGCACATTTTAATACACAGTTACTGATTATTTAATAAACAGTATTATGGCATAGTAATATATTTGAACATCTAAGTATATTTTGTATTTCTTTTGTTTTTCCTTAAACTAGTTATTATGTTTGGGAAATATAGTAAGTTTATTCCCTGTAGAAAGTGTGTTCTTGCATTTCAAATCATGTTTGTTTACGCACGCACACACAGACGCATATATATCCAAAATGACAAAATATTTTGTGATTTTGTAATATTTATTTATTTATTTTGCATAAAACAGCAATTCCTTGCCGTATTAAACAACAAAACAAAAAAAATCCCATTTCCTGTGCTTCTTCTGCCATTTGCTTCGAATCATCAATCATAACCAGTCATAACCTCTTCAAGGCAGTAAGCTTCTTTTTTCTTTTCTCTTTTTTCTCTGTATATATTTAGAAATGTAATATCAATCCTCACTGGAGATTTGAAATGAATTGTTGTGATTAAATGAACCAACCGTTCGAGTCCGTTGACCCACAGTAACACGCGTGTCACAGCTGACCTTTTGATCTAATCTACACACACACACACACACACACTTCCATGTGTGTGATGGGAGTATTGAGCCGTTTACTCCACGAATCACTCGGTTGTTTATTAACGTGTGATTAGAGTTGGACGGAGTCCAGTAGGCTGGGGCTCAATCCACCAGCTATGATCTCACTCTGTAACTAGCAGCCTGACCTTTCAGCTGGTCACCAGCGGCACACAGTCACTCAGCTCTGAATTAGCACGAGCTTAAATGTGGAATGTGCTTTTCTATCAAAAAAAGATCCCACAGAAGGGCAGTCTCACACATGCAATGACACTGTAAAAAGTCGTAATTCTGCCTTTTACCTCAAGATCAAAATGATTCATAAAATGCTGTTACTGAGAAAAGCAGAAGATTAACGTCTTATCATCTTCTATCACTGTACATTGTGGTGCTGTGTTGGGCACATGCTGCAGCCTCTATCCAGCACTAATGTCCATAATGTAATTGTCTCGCTGTTACTGATGCTGGCCAGCATTAGAATAGATGGATATCAGGACCATCATTTGTACATGTCTGATGTTTCAGAATCCTCTAGCTAGCACAAAGTGTTGTGTTTTCCTTTCTGAAAGTTAAAAAAATAAATATTTTCCAAATATATGACAGTATATTAGGATCGTATCATAACATAATTTATGGCTATCTCTTGGTTATCATATTAGTTTGGTGCTCAGTTTTAAATCTTCTCAAGTAACATCATAATTCACTTGTATTATAAATATGTATGTGTGTGTGTGTGTGTATATATATATATATATATATATATAAATATAAATATATATATATATATATAA
>JBBJLS010050008.1:0-13445 GCA_037577275.1 Bryconaethiops microstoma
CCCCTCTATCTCTCTCTCTCTGTCTCTCTCTCTCCCCTCCTCTCTATCTCTCTCTCTCTCTTTCTCTCTCTCTCCCTCTCTCTCTCCCTCTCTCTCTCTGTCTCTCTCTCTCCCTCTCTCTTTCTCTCCCTCTCTTTCGCTCTCTCTCTTTCTCTTTCTTTCTCTGTCTCTCTCTCTCAGCACTTAACTGTCGCTGAGAACTTTCTGGAGTTTCCTAACAAACACTAACCAAATGCTGTGGAATCTATAGACGTAAAATCCACTCTCACTCCTAGTTTTTCGTGGGCTCAAATTTTTTCTCTATTAACGCAAACTATATAGAAATTACACTCCCACTCCATCAATCAATGACCCCACTTTGAAAATGATCAAAATGTGTTTATTGGGATTTGTACTAGAGTGACATGGAATAGAAATTAACATTGTCATAAATTTGAAATGCCATAATTTTTAAATACAACAGTGTAGATTTATTGCCATTGTACTGCCCAACTCTAGTGCACACAAGAGTCTAAACACAGTAGCAGCTGCTCAGGATTCATTTTGGCAAAGTTACATGATGCACAGCTCATATTTAGTTAAAAAAAAAAACAGATTATTTGTCCAAATATTCATCAAGCTGATCAGTAGTTTAGTCAATGGTGCAAATATGGCACGTTATGACCTCTGCGCGCACATATGTCTTTGTGTGTGTAATATGACTAATTCAATCATTCTTTTCTTGCTGTTCTTTCATAGGGGATCATTATTTAATTTATGTCTATAGAGTCCACAGCATTTAGTTAGTGTTTCTTAGGAAACTCCAGAAAGTTCTCTTCTCACTCACTCTGATTTGTTTAGCTTGTCAGTTATGCCTCTGGACATTTCTGAGGTAACTGCAAGCATTAAAAGGTCGTTGTTTGATGCAGAATGTTTGGCTGGTGTGCTCTGGCCCTATACCATCAACAGCAACAAAGGATGAAACCAGTTTACTGAGCTATAACCATTTAATTAACTGTCTTCTCAGGTTTTAGCAAGCTAAATAAGTGCCTGCAACACTTCATCTGCTGCCAGTGACATGTATAGTGTTCATTCCATCTTAATTCTATGATTGTCGCATACTTTCCAGCTTACAGAGCTCATTCATCTGAAAAGCTAAGTTCATGTTATGACTGTAAAATGGGCAGCCCTGACATCTTCCTTGAGCCTGGTGGCTGATTCCAGTGTACTTATCTGTTCTTTAAACTCTTGTATTCCAAGCAGATTTTTTTTGCATCGATGACCTGGAGTGACTTTTGGCATTTTGTCCTTTGTAGAAAAAAAAATAAAACTTGACAAGGGGCACCAAAATGGAGTAAAGGAAAAGGTAAAAGAGCGGAAAAAGAGCATCTCAGAGAAGAAGGAGCAGTGGAAACCGGAGAACAACTCTCCTCTCAAACAGCTGGGTATGAACAGCCATTACAATTGTTAATTCACCAAATTTACCCTGTCTTCAGTAATGCAGTTCTGTCACTTTCTCACTGATGTCAAAATATGTGGTGGTTAATCCCAGAAAACCCCTCTACAAAACAAATATCACTTGCTGGTTGTTTTGTTACATGTATGAAACCACTGCAGGTTCATAGATTCTAGTTGTTTAGTGATGTCAAGGTGTCCTTAGGGGGTGTCTTTGAGACATCTGTTGGGCCATTTGGAATCTCACTCTCTGTCTCTGATACATCTTTATGAAAGACCCTGTATAAACCTGTATCACTGTTTGTTGTGGTTTGATTAAAAGTAATCAGCCTTTATGAGCCTTAACCATAAATGTTCAGCGGTCCTTAACCATAAATGGCTAGGTAAGAGCCAGCAAGTTAACGTCCCCTTGGCAGTTCGGTGATAGAGTGCTGGGCACTGAATGCAGAAAATCAGAGGAGCACCGATTCAGTTCCATGTTTCGAGTAATCTTTTTTTTTGTAACACAAACTTTTTTTGTCCATAAACCAATGTTTGAGGATCTCCAAACACTGGTTTTATAGCAACCATGCAATCACACTTTGCATTTTCTTGCAGAAATACACTTGTTCTACTTCCAGGGTCAACTAAAGCCACCAGACAGGCATGAAGTAATGCAAACCCTCCACATCTATTAAGTGCTTTCTCTTTTAGTCATATATCTGTTAGTGAAGACTGTAGTTTGCACACATTTTAAAATCGCTGCTTTATGGAGATTTCATAATAATGTATCAAACCCATGTATCAAACTGTCACATGTCATAGAATAAAAGTTTAGTTTAGGAACATTTTTATAAACTGATCTCATGCAAAAAATGCTGGTTTCTGATGTTTTTTCATGAATTAATTTCAACAGTAGCATTTTGGGGTGAAATCTTATTTGAAAGCACGTGGATTACCACGACTTTACCCATGGTCTTGTTGGTTTAAAAAACGTTTGGATTACAATAAATTGAATATATACACCTTAAAGTTGTAACTTCCTTGTTTCACTCAGGTTTCTCCACATCGTTCCCACTGGATGGCTCACTATTTGACAGCTGGTTAGCACAGTCTGTTCAGATCACAGCGGACAATGTGTTGAGCAAGTGGGCGATGGCTGGAGAGTCACGTGACCCCTCTGCAAGTCTTCTATCTGACCAGCTACTGCAAGGTGAGGAGAGTTTGCTTAACCTGATGATGGACCATTCTATGAAGTCCACCTGGAAAACCCCTCAACTGGGTCGCAAAACTCGGGGCAAATCTCGAGGAAGAAGTCACAAACTGAACACCTCTGGCACGGGAGTGGGTGCGTGCTCTTCACCCAAAGGCAAAAGTTCTGTTGAAGTTTGCGGAACCCATGGCAGTAGACGGGGCGAAAGACAGCACTCTTTAAAGACACTGCACCACCATCACCACCACTACCACCTTAATCACGCCCAAACAAGTACCACTGATGGCAAAGCGGATTTGATCCAGCCCCCCATATCCAAAATGGATTCCTGTCACATATCTGAGAAAAATGAGCTTTGGGAGAGCAGTGGTGATGCAGGAGTAACCTCTGCATCCTCTGCACCTGGAAGCCCAACAGCTCCAGAGATGGAGAGCCGCAGGAGCTCGCAAGTGGCCTTACGAGTTCGGCTCCCGAGGCAAGGGAAGTCCCGCTTTAAAAGCGGGGGCTTGGAGATTACAGGCTCTGTGCAGGGCAGTAGTGGTGAGAAAGAGACCTCGCTACTGGACACAGAGACTGACGGTTACTTCTCAAATGCTGAACAGAGTGACTTGCGTCGCACCAGCCGAAAGTTGCACCTGACCCCGATTCATACTGGGAAGGAGGAGGTACTGAGGCAAAGCATTTTGGCCTCATAAATTTGTAAATCAAAGACAGAGATGAGGAATATTTGAGATTGCTGAGATTGTCCCCGATACCATGATCCCATTGCTTTCTCTCTGTCTGGTGACAACAAAAGCAGATTTTATCTGTGAATTTCTGTCTATGACCACAGCTCTGTAATACTCCTTTTTTTTTTTGCAATACTCTTTTTTTTTCTCTCTAGCAGGTTCTGTGTTGTCATCAGTTGGCTAAGCATAACACTTATTACAATGACAAAAAAAAACTGAATCTGGTTAGACCAAATTGCAATAGATAGGAACGGTCTTCTTTTATATGTTATATTCTTCACATACCCACTTGAGAAGCAACTGGATTTGGTACACTGGTTTGAAAAGTAGGTGACAAGCAATCGTATACAGATAATATGGACATTATTTTGTTGTTTCAGATTTGTATTGCTCCTGTATCCAAAAGATCTACTAAGTATTTACCTTGGATGTGACGTTTGATTGGAAAACCTGTATACAGATGAAAGTATCTTTAAATTCTTAAAAGCACAAAAGCACATTCTAGTCTAGGTCTCTTACACCTACATAGTTTGTATTTCGAGAGAGTTCTTGTCATGTCTGTGTGACAACAATGGACCGACCCCAACTGAGTTGCTACCTGTCCTTAAACTAGTCCAGCTGCCATGACTGACTCAAAAAGAGTAAGCGAGTATCTTTATTATGAAGTGTGCCTTTTTTTTGCTCTCCTGAACCAAGGTAATCAGCTATGTTTAACTTATTTTTTTACAATCAAAATCAAAAGGATAAAGCCCTTTGTTGACCCATGTGTTCACTGAAACAAAGGTCAGAAGTTTTAGTCCAGTGCCTAGAAATGCAGCATTTGCCATTAATCAACCAAACAACAAACACACTTACTAGTATCATACCACTATTGGAGAAAAAATGCTGCCTGCTCACAACCCAAAATTTATTTGATGACTCACAATTAGCTTCAACAGGTTCGTGTTTTAATAGCTGTCCCCAGTTTCTTCATTTCATAAACCTTAGCAACCCATGGTATTTGTCTCAGGGTTAAAGAGCAAGAGCTTAAACTAAATCAAGTTATTAAAAAAAATGAATAATCAAATGTTTTCTTGCATTTTGTCTGCACACTTAATCATAATCGTGACTACTAAGAGGATTCTCTCTCCATAGGTTTTCTAAAGACTTTTTTTAATAATGCCAAAGAACAGTAAGTCAACACTGTACTGTGGGCATGTTAGTACCAGGTCATCCACTTGAAAAGGGCTGATTCGTCTTCAGTTTTTAAGGAGACGCTATCACCATAGCAATGACACCAGCCCTCTTATTAATCAAGTATTTTTTTCTGAGAAATCGAATAATCTGAAACATGATGGGCAGGATAACTGCTTTACATCTTCTTACATACGTGTGCAACCAATCAGATGTGCTCCACCAAAAAAACCCCAAATGTCATTGTTGAATCAAATCCTGACTGCTACAATCATAAATTTGATAGGGTTGCCCAGCACTGCCATCAGTACCAGAGAAAACTGAGATGGCCACAAGAAAAAGCCGGTGCTAGTAAGCATGGTCTCCACATTTGTATGGCTTTGAAGGTCATGCCTTAAATCATATGTTCGCACTGAGATGAAACAGGTGATAGTGAAGACTCGGCAGATTTTTTTTTTTTTTTTTAGTTAAGTAGAGATGTCATATACACACACAGCTCAGTTTCCCAGTTTTTTTTTTGCTGTTCACTGCTATTATGCTGTACCTTCACAGACCAGGTTTCTATCGGTAGTGCGAGCATGCTGATGCAAGAAGAGTAACGCTTGTAAATTTCTCATTTTTGCTGCTTAATCTGTTAGGGCCATTCTTATGGTGGTGTTCATGCAGCCTTAAATTTTTATCATGAATCTTGGAGCAGTACTCGTATGTATCACAGCATGCTTCCTTTCACTTAAAAAAAAAAGTCAAATAAAAGCATGTATGCTCAAGCAGATCATTTTAGTGCATAATATGTGTGGAATTATATTGTAAGAGCTTATGCAAGTTTATATGGGCAAAAGCATCAGATTTAAGTTAAGTTGGTGTACAGCTGGGTTTTATCTTGTCTCTTAAATCCATAAGTAGAGTGACTAGATATCTGAAATTCATCTGATACAATACAGACTTACCTGAGTTATATGGCTGTTTGCTGTCATCAGATGGTGGAAAACACCCACAATTCTTGTGTGTATATCCACCACCAAGTGTATATCCAACTCCAGCGTATCTTAATCAAGGGTAATAATACGGGAGTTGGTTTTCTTTTTACAGAAGTAGCAGCCTTCCACTCTTCTAAGAAGCATTTACACTAGATGCAGGAGCCTGGGAAAATGTGATTGCATTAGTGGGATCAATTACTGATGTTAGATTATTAGTTTGGGATCACAAACACATCTCCAGCTCATCCTAAAGGTCATCACTGCTCCATAGCCCAATGTTGGTGGATCATGCCCATGCCTGGTGACCTTAGGCTCATGTGTGATTTATCCAGATCATCCCATTCTAGTGGAAATGCGTGTCTATGGAGATTATACTAGTGTGTGTACACCTGTATTTGCAATAGGTCTTATCCTACTAAATAGAAATGTCTGGATATTTTTGGACTGATAATATGTATAGACATACTTGTATGCAAAAGTGTGTGTACCCCTGTTCTAATTGCATATTTGATTTTCTAAAAATATGCACATTTTAATGCATGGTTACTGTTATTTTGCTTAATATAACATATTTGGGGAAAAACATGACATATAAAATAAGCCATAGGTTTACACCGGCCATGAGCAAAATTACAAAATCATGGCCTCCAAATTACTTAGATCTCAATCTGATCAAGTATCTGTTAAGCTCCAGGACGTTGCAAGGTGCTAAGAGCATCACGCTGCCTCTGCCAACTTGCCTTCTTCATGTAGTGCATCTTGGTACCATCTCTTACTGTGCACACACCCACGATGTGAAATAAATTGTGAATCACCAGACCAGGTCACCTTCTGCCATGGTCCAGTTCTGGTGCTCACATGCTCATTGTAGGCACTTTCAATGAAGGACAGGGGTCCGCATGGACACGCTGACCAACGCAGCCCTAATAGGAAGCAAGCTGTAATGCAAAGTTTGCTCACATATTTCTATCCCAGCCTGAAATTTATTGTACTTTAGCTCTTCTGTTGGATCTGATCAGATGCCTTGGACATCCACAACCCTTCTGCTGGCTCACCAGTTTTTCCTCCTTGGACCACTTGTAGAAGGTACTAAATATATCAGGGACTGGACCATGGAGCAGTAGAAGAAGGTAGCCAGGTCTGGTGAGTGATGTGGACTGCCTGTGTGTCACTTACCTTGGGAAGAGATGGCACCAGAATGCACTGTGGGAAAAGTGGGCATAGGCAGCATAATGCTCAGGGCAGTGTTCTGCTGGGAAACCTTGGTTCCTGGCATTCATGTGGATATTACTATAACACTTATTATCAACCTAAACATTGATGCAGACCAAGTACACCCTTTCATGGCAACAGTATTCCCTAAAGGCAATGGCCTCATGTTCAGGAATTGGCCTCCATATTCCGCAGATCTCGTTCCAATCAAGCATTCCAATCAAGTCAGGCCCTTAACTTACAGGACCTACAGCATCTGCTGCTAACGTCTTGGTGCCAGATACCATAGCACATATTCCGAGGTCTTGTGAAGTCCAAGTTTTATTGGGTCAGAGCTGTTTTGCTGGCACAAGTGGGATCTACATTATATTACTTTAATATTAGACAGGTGGTTTTAATGTTATGACTGACTGGTGTGTTTATAAATATGTGGAAATGAATGTGCTGCTGGTATAAAGGGTATATTTTAGAACAGACTACTGGTAGGCTCATTCAACAATCATAACGCCCATCCCTTTTGTAGTTTTGTAAACATTATAATGTTTGTCTAGCAACATAGTTTTGCTCTTCGTAGTAGGGTTGACCAGCTTGTCTCCCATTTTTACCTACTGTTCATTTATCAACACATTTCACAACTTAATATAAAGTTTGCTTCCTGTTCCTGAATAATAGGTTGGAGAATAAAAAGCTAAGTGTTATACTGGCTAGATTACATGAATGAGTTTGGTAGCAACAGCTGTTTTTTATTCCAAAAATGGACACTAACACCATTCAAAAAGCATCAGCTCCATGTTCTTGCTCATTACATCATCCTTATTCGGCAGGAAAATGATGAGACAATTTGAGAAAATGATTGTTGTAATGATGATTGATGAATTCTCAGTTCAAACCCCCTTCCTCGTGACCTATAATGCAGCTTTGTATAATGTAGAAAAGATGAAAGGAAGGTCTGCACTTGTATTTCAGACCATGAGGTCGCTCGTAAGAATGTTTCATCCTATGGATTAAGCACATTGGTTCAACATTCTTGACAAACCCCTATTCTTAAGAGTTTTTTTTAGTTATCTGTTGTTTGAAGCTGGATTCATGGGCCAGTCAACTAATATTTAATGCTTTTAGCGAGTCAGGATCCTTTTCATCTCTGTTCTAATGTAGCATTCTACAGCATTAGACAACTGCCTTGTCCACTGTGTGAGTGCAGGTCCTGAACTTTGTGTTAGCAAGTGCTGTGAATGCTTCTTCCGGCAGTTTTCTCTCAAAAACTGAGCATCTATTTTGACATTACTCTTCTTGTAAATGCATCAACATTTCCATTGTCATGTAGGCCTACTGTTCTCAGATCAGCTCTGCATCAGTTTTAATATGAATGTTGCAGGAGTTTTCTTCTGTATCCTTTATTTCAAAGAATGTTGTGCCATTTGTTAAAAACAGAGAAGAAATACTGAACAAATATTGAGGAGAAGAAATAGAGCTATTTTAAATTATTTTGGGCTCTTTTGCTATATTTATTTTGTTGTATTATGAAATCATCTTTGTAGGAGGAAAAACAAATGTATTTTAATTAGTGCAGATGCTTATTTTCCATTTTGTAATTTTTCTCTTCATGTAAGCAGTTTTTAAAGCAATATGATGTTCCATTGTATATCTCCCATGTTATTTGTGTTGCATTACTGATGGCTGCATCCACCACGGCTTTTCTACCTGTCCCTCTCATTGCCCAACGCCCTGCTGTGGTTGACAAATGCAGTCAATAAAGCTACACTTTCTGTGTACCCATGCTGCCTCTGTTTTATTCCTCTGAGACACACGCATCATCAGATTAATTTGAAGCCTTCTTAACTGACTGTATACATGTAAATACCTTGAGTAAGTAAAAACATTTGTATTACTGATCATATTAATGCATTTGTACAAAATCTTGCACCAGTGTGCACTGACTTTAAAACAAAATGTTGCCTTACCAAAAACTGAGAAATTCTGAAATTCGTGTGAATAGTTTTTACTGAAACTTTTATGCTGATAATGTACAATACAACAAGCCACTGACTATGTATTTTCACACTGTAGTTTACAAATTTAGATCTGCAATGTTAGCCCCTTTTTCCTAGTTCATCAGTGGTCAGGATACCCATAGGACGACCAGTGAGCACTTATTATTAGGGTGGTGAATCATTCTCCACCTGTTTCATGCACCCGTGCATATATGACCTACATGGGGAATGCAGCTGTAAAAATTGGCAATTAGTTTCAGGTACGTATACATAATAGGGTGACTTGCTGGTGTAATTTGTGAGTAATAACTTATGAAAAAGTTTATTTGCATAAATGAAATTACATTTGTATATGAACATGGTCCTACAATTAGATATCAAGGAGGGCAGTGAAGAATATCAAAGAAAACACTGTAGTTCAAACTGTGGAAAAAAACAGTGCTGGCTATAATGGAAAGTTGTCTGAACATTGAGCAGTCGTGTATTATAGGAAGAAGGCAAGCTGGAGGGGGTAGTGTGATGTTCTTGGCATTGTTTTACTGGGAAACTTTGGGCATTCATGTGGATGTTACTTTGAGACACCACTTACCTAAACATTGTTGCAGACCAAGCAGACCCCTACATGGCAGTGATATTCCCTAATGACAGTGACCTCTTTCAGCAGGATAACATGCCCTGCGACTCTGCAACAACTACACTTTCAGGGGTCTTGTGGAGTCCATACCTCAATGGGTCAGAGCTGTTTTGGGGACACATGGGGGTCCAACAAAATTTTAGGCAGGTGGTTATAATGTTAAAGCTGATCAGTCTGTTTGCTGTTTAAATTTTAACTGGTGCCGATGCTGCAGATCTAACATTAATTTCAATTCTGGGTTCTTTTTTGTCTGTGAATGAATTAGTTAGGTCAGATTTGACAATCAGCTCGTTGTGGGTGAGGTTTGACAGGACCATATATATCTATGTCTATAGATAATCTGCAAAGTAAATTTCAGTACAGAAGACTATGTCATAAACCCTGGAACAGAGATCCTGTCACCTTCTTCACTTTATTAGTTTAATTACTTTCTCCATTCCATTTACATTTAGCAGACGCTTTTATCCAAAGCGACTTCCAGGGGACATGTTATCCAGGGAGACTGTCCCCTAACTACAGGGGACAGTCTCCCTGGAGCAACTTGGGGTTAAGGGTCTTGCTCAGGAACACAGTGGTGGTGTGCTGGACCTCTTGGTCCAGAGGCAAGTATCCTACCACTAGGCCACCACCACCCCAAAGCAACTTTGGTTGTTTACAAATGTACTTTTAAGCAATGTCTCCTTATTTCTCTTTCCTAACCTTAAAGAATGCTCAAGATTATAAAAACAGCTTGCAAATGCATGCAAGTTCTATACTAAAGTGGTATTTCAGCAAATGTTGTCATTAAAAAAACATTTAAGTATTTAGTCATTTTAGTTTTGAAACATTTTACCTTTAATTCTGTCCATTTTTCTGTTACCTCCCTTATTTATTATTTAATGATTTGTTACACTTCTCATTTATTGATTAACGTTTGTTTTGTTAAGTTGTTTTGTTACCCCAAATTTCACCCCAAGTTTTGCAATAAAAGTGTTATGTAGCAGTGTCTGTATTCTTTCCTGTAATTAGAAAGTCATAAAGTGCCATTGCTGGAGCACTAAGTGGAGTAATGGAATCATCTTCATGTAAAGAGTTTAACATTAGCTTGTCAAGGCTAGTGATATTACACAGTAAATTAAAGAACTGGCTAGAAATTATAAGGCAGTCCCAATAATTGTTTGGTTAAAACTTGTGAAATTTAGCACTGATTCTTTTCCACCAAGTTTCATGTCTGCACTTTGAGCACTGCAGTGCCACCAATTGGTCAAATTTGAAAGTGTGTGTGAGCAAGTAACCTTTGTACTGCATCAGGCTGTTCACCCCACCTTAATTCCTGTTAATTTCTGCCACGTTGATTTTAAAGTTAAAGTTCACCTTTTAAGTTTGTGAAAGATGACGACACCTCTAGGAAACAAAAGTGACTTTTATGGCGTGATACAATGCTAAAATGGTTGTTATTAATTTCAGGACTTTTATTTTATGAAGAAAAGTTCATGCAAAGTTTCAATGAATGCACTTTTATTTTAAAGAAAGATGATGCATTTACTGCTAGTACAATTCTCATTAAGTGATGTGTCTTGTTGAAGCAAGACAAAGCTGAAAATAAATGCATTTTGGTTGATGGAAGTTTAGTCTTGGCACACAAGGCCCAACTGCAGAAAAAAGAAGAGAAAGGAGGCTGCAGGCCCCGAGTCTCTCTTAGTGACCTCACTATAGCAGTAAGTTCTGAGAGAAGAGAACAATGTCTCGCTAAAACTTTTCACTTGCTGTGACATATGTAGTCTTTTGTAGCTGTATGCATGTCTAAATTGGGCAAGAGATAAAGTGTGAGACTGTCTTAGCTAGTAGAGTTGGAGTGTATATTAGAGCTAGTACAGTTGAATGTGTACATTGTCCTTCAAGAGATAGGAATAGTGCTATCAAGGCTGTAGGTCAAGTGTGCCTGCCAAGTCTGAGCCATAGTGGCAGTTGCTGACTTTATGTTTTCAACCATATCCACAGAGACTAAATGAAGAGGTTTTGTACCCCCACTGAGGAGCTAACTTCATTGAGAACCTCCTGGAAGAACTGTTTACCCATATTAAATTCTGCAAGTTCAACTGCCAAATTCAACTATTCAAATTCTACAAACTAAGCTACCTTGGGCAGTTTTCTGAGGGCATAAACAGTGTTGTTCAGCTGTTGAAACTCTAGCTCTCTATGAATTTCAGGTATTTTGCTCATTAAGTATTTTACATGCTTTCTAAGTGTATTTAGGCTTACTGAGTTTGCAGGTGACAGATCAAGCGAGAAGAAAAACCCAAGGCCAGTTGCTGAAAGCAAACACCCAGGAAATGTTTCTGCCACTTCATATTACTTCACGTCACTCAGGTCTTCCTGATTGACTAGGAATTTATCCAGTTACTTGAGAATATATGTGTTCCACTGCAACCAAAAGAGTCATTTCACATATAGTCTGTCCTCCCTACTCCATGATGTTGGACGGAGGACATATTTCTGAAAGGCTACCCATGGGTCCAGACGAACATATACCCTTTGGGTGTGAACATGGCAGGTGGTGAGGCGTAACCCAGGATTGGAGGATGACACCAGTTAGAGGTCCTCATTGCTCATTCTGCTGGTACTATCTGGATGACAAGAAGGGCTCCCAAAAGGTACATGGGAATGTCAAACTCTGTGATTTTAGCCTTAACAGCCTGTTGCAGGATAATGAGAATATCCACTATCTTTGCATATATCTGCTGGTGGCCTGGTGACTAGGAAGTTGTCTCTGTGATCTGAAGGTTGTGGGTACAAATACCAGGACTGCCAAAAGCAAAACTGAAGCACTCTAGAGCAAGGTATTGCCCCCTCACACTGCTCCCTGAGCACTGCATTGTTGGCTTCACACTGCTTCACCCAGTGGTTAAATGCAGAGGACAATTTTCAAGATTAACTTCTGGCCTCTGATATAACTGTGAAAATGACCCACGCTGTGGCAGGCAATGCCTTTTCACATTTAGAAAAATTTACATTGAAATTTACAGTGACCTACTACCATATGCAATCGCACACCTGTCTTGGTGTTACTTCTGGAACAAAGCTGCACTTAGGAAATGTGAGAAACTGAATTCCAATTACAATTCCTTATCCTTGTCAGGAATGACAAGACGGGGCTGAGCTGTTGTTTCTGCTCTTTGAAAGCGGTTTCTTGAGGAGTATCCCAGATAACCTAACTTGGCATTTGTGTGTGGACAGCAAAGAAAGAATTTCATTGCACAGAGAAAATGCCACTTTTCTGTACATATGACAATAAACGCTTTGAATCTTGAATCTTTGTGTTAGATAGGAAGAAATGGGGATGGGTGTGTGTGTGTGTGTGTGTGTGTGTGTTTGTTTCAGTTATAATTGAGGAGTCTGGTGTTCTTGTTGCAAGATGGGAGGAGAGAGAAGAGGGTGTGTGAGGGGTGTGTGAGGTCATTAAAAATGTTGGTGGCATTGCGGCTGTAGCGTGTGGTGTAAATGTCCATGACTGATGGGAGCTGTCCTCACTATCCTTCATAGTGATCCAAAATGGCGCAATTGCCGTACCAAGACATGATGCAGTCACAGAGAAAGCTCTCTATAGTCCCTTTGTAGAATGTGGTGAGGATTATGGGGGTGGGAGGTGTGCTTTCCTTAGGCTCCACAAGAAGTAGAGACACTGCCGGGTTTTCTTTGCAATGGAGCTGGTGTTGAGGGTCCATGGAAGTTTCTCTATGATGAAAACACCAAGGAGCTTGGTGCTCTGGATGATCTCCACTGAGGAACCATTGATGTTCGGCGATGTTCAGCGGAGAGTGATCATGTCATCCTCTCCTGAAATCAACAGCCAACCCTTTTGTCCATATTTAGAGACAGGATGTTGGCTTCAGTAGGTTAGCTGTTGCACCTCCCCTCTGTATGCCACCCCGTTGAACTCACTGATCAAACTCATCAATATTGTGTCATCAGCAAACTTAATGTGGTTTGAGTTGTGCTAAGCAAACAACCCTGGGTGGGCGGGGCCTATGCTCATTGTGGTGGTGCTGGAGATGTTGCTCCTGATCCTGACAGAAGTCACTCAGGAAGTCCAGGGTGGTGTTCAGGCCCAGCAGTCTCAGCTTC
>JBBJLS010050028.1:0-13444 GCA_037577275.1 Bryconaethiops microstoma
GGTTCCTGAGCAAGACCCTTAACCCCAAGTTGCTCCAGGGAGACTGTCCCCTGTAGGTAAGGAATGGAAGTCGCTTTGGATAAAAGCGTCTGATAAATGCCATAAATGTAAATATCTCTCACACATTCCAGCATGCGAGCCCTTCCTTATGTGTCTTCTCTTTAGTGTACTTCTGTTAGGCCCTTGTGCCTTTTTGCTTTGTTTTTGTGTAGAGTCTGTGTCCTTTTTGATAATAAAATCCATCAATGGAATCTGCGTTTGCGCGTCGCCTCCCTTGCCTACGTGACATTCAGAAGGTATTCATGAGTTTCCTCTATTTCATCTTTATCTCTTTCTGCATCCTGAATGATGAAATACGTAACGCATAAATAAATAAAATTAACATTGTATGCTCGTCCTTTCCACATATTTCCACTTATTCATTATGTGTTAGAATACAGCAGTACCTCCCCTGCCACTGTAAATAACACTGCGACTTGCAAAACCCAAACCACAGGCAGAAAAACAGGAAGCATGGAGTGACATGGAGAAGATAAAAAATCAGCCAACTCATTACTGCGGTTCAAGGTGGGTCACGAAGTGCAGGCAACTATCTTCAGTTCTGCTTTCCCCTCCACTCTCTCTCTCATTTGCTCTCTCCTTCTCCTTCTCTTCCTACCTCTTTCCCACCATCTCCATCTCTGAGTCATCTTCACCTTGTTCCGTAAACTTTACACTGAGAGCAGTGTAACAAATACCTGCCTCTCCAGATGAAAAACCTCTTTACAGAATTTCACCTACAAACACGCGCGCACACACACACATGCTCAGACACACGCACACACATACACACACAATTCTCAGCCCATCTCTGGAAAAATCTGAGAGAAACAGATAGAGAGAAGGAGAGATGGCTGTGCCAAGTTGATAATCTAGTGGGAACAGATTATGTTCCACCACAAAACGGTAATTTCCCTAATTGGCAGCAATTAAAACCTCATCTATTAATTAAAGTGTGATACGTCCCTGATGTAGGATACAAAAAGAAGCGGAATGTCTGAAATCTCTTTGGCGAAAGGAAATTTCTGGAGAGTTCTGAGCGAGCTCGATTCTGGAGGGGGATTGCGGTGGTTTGCATCCAACGCCTCTGAATGCAATTAACCTCAAATGTCATGTAACACGCCACAGGCATACACACACACACACACACACACACACACACACACACAGCTGAGATTACACAACAGCTAAAAACCCAAAGGCCTCAAAAGTGTGTATTTGTGTGCGTAAGCATCTGTGCGCGCCAGTTTCTTCAAAGTCTTTGTAAGCTTTTGTTTTTAAACATAGACAAAGATGCATAAAAATCCAGCCACTGAGAGCAATCTACAATTGTGTGTGTAAGTGTGTGTGTATGTGTGTGTGTGTGTGTGTATAGTTGCATGTTAAAGCCCATCCTCCTCTCCTCCCACACAGAGTGGATGCTGTTCTCTGCCAGTGTGCATCTCTGCTTTCATAAATCTGCCAACATCCCATTCCTCCAGCTGGGACCCACATAGGACACACACACAAAAAGGAAAATGCACTTACACTTGCCTGCCCAAACAACTGCCTGCATACATACACACACTGTCATCGTAGAGATGAGGAGAGATAGAGAGAAAAGAGGGCAGGGGTGAAAAGAAAGCAGTGACTCCTTACCACCTATACACAATAAAGACATCTGGGGTGGAAGCACGATGCAAAAATTTAAAGGTCACTCTGCACAAAACTCTATATACAGGCTAACAACTTGCACAACTGCACCCAGACATGTTTAGCATTCGACTTGAGTCAAATCTACATTTGGATGATGTGGTCCTAGCCCACAGGCTCAGGCAGCACATCCTAATCTGAACGTGCTCCACTTCATTTCTGGGACATTATGTAAACTACTGTCAGGCAAATCAGTGCTCCAAAATGTAACATAGTAATTTACTAAAATGATCAAAGCAAACAGACAGGGTTACAGGGATTGTGGGGCTGGAGAGGCTAACATAGCTAGCTGCTAAACAAAAGCATGCAAGACATTTGACTTAAAGACGCTAGAGATAAATAAACAATGAGCTGAATTTAGTTCAAATTCGACTCATTTCTGTCCTAGGAAAAGCGGTATAGGCAGAAAGAAATGTTTGGGCCAACCAGTAAAAAGACCCAAGCACATTTTCACGTCCATTAAGTTCACTTCAATTTTAAAAATTAACCGCCGAGGAAAAACATTATCATAAAGTTTATTTAAGATTAAGAATTCTTAAGGAAGTTGCCATAAAAATGTCCCAGGACCATTTATATGTTACCCTGGTTCACATGATGTATGAATGCTTCACTTTGGGACATGCTGTTTTACCTTTTAATATTTATTTTGGGACTTCAACAAGGTTACTGCAGCAATTGCAATGATGAAATTATTCATCTACTTCTACTTTGTTGGTCCCAAATGCATATTTCAAACAATTTCTTTTTGTTTTTAAATCACTGGCATTCTAAGCAGTGATTGGAAGCCGACAACGGAAAATACAGTCATTATTTTAATTGGCTGCAGTACAAGGACAGCACTCAGAGATAAGAAAATACATTTCTTCATGCTGAAAATTAGGCTTACAAAAATGATGCACCTCCACAGAAAGATAACAGAGATCAAATTAATATTTTTGTCCTTGGAACAGGTAAAGTTAATTATGTTTTGATTAAATTTTTTGTTCTTAACAAAACAGCATAATAGTTTTCAACCCTCTCCTGTTCATATGAGTTGAAGGAATCATCAATATTGTTTCAAATGTCTGAAATGTTTCATATTAGTTGTGTCCTTCTTTTGGCAATTCAATCACTGAGTTCAACAGAGTAAGAAGATTAACACCGCATGAATGTAAGCCGTCAAACAGCATGAACAACAATCAATAAGCTGTGTGCTGTCTGTCTACTGTGAACAACTGACGAGAACAGATCCCGACTACTAAACGAACTGTCCACTAATTTCTATGGTAGGGGAAACATTGATTTTCAATTCCCTCACTCTCAGCCTTCGTTAAAACTTAGCAGGGAGGAAGGGGAACAGGACATACCTTCTGTGGTGACTTCTCGGGAGCGGACCAGGTCACTCTTGTTGCCTACTAGGATGATTGGAGTTTGCGGCTGGTTTTCCCTGAGGAGGAGGCGGAGCTGAGCGGTGCGGTGGAAACTGCGTCTGTCTGTCACCGAGAACACCAACACACACGCTTCACACACCAGCATAGACAGATCCTGTCAGAGAGAGAGTGAGAGAGAGAGAGAGAGAGAGAGAGAGAGCGAGAGAGCGAGAGAGACCAATGTGTCAGTGTAAATATATGATTCATAGGAAACATACGAATGAACCATGCTGATTTATTTAACGGTTGCTGCCGATTCAGTACGTGTGAAGTAGAAGGTAGTAGATGATCTACCAATGAGCTGTCTGCTTAGGTAATTAATTTTTGAATGAACATGCTGCTCTGGGTGCTCGTGTGGAACTGATTTTCCAGGTGGTAGGAGCAAAAATAGCAGGTATTTTCAATAATAGGTAATGGGTGCCTTTCAATTCACTTAAATGTTTCAAAGATTTTTGAAAAAAAGTTTTTAAAGAACTGAATATGAAAACCCAAGGACAATCGCAACCTCTTTACGCTCTCCGTGGTGCTGAACATGACTTTTGTTACAATGACGCAGTTTCGTAATTAGTCGATGAGATGACGTCCAAACATCAAATAGTCTATTGTAGGAACCATGACTGGAACACAACTGCAACACGACTGCTGTTCACCTTTCTAAGAATCATTTCACTTTAGAAAAAACAGCCAAAATGTTGTATATATTACCATGCGCTGTGTCTAAACTCATTTATGTAATAGAACTACGAATCTAACAATGTGGAACTGCTGATGACAGCTTTTATGCTAAAAAAGAAACATTAAGCATTACAAAGCCTTTTGATTTAGGGCAAACAAACATATTTTAGCAAGAAGATATTCATTTGCTGTCTACCCAAATCAAATGAATGTTTAAATGAATAAATCGAACAGAAAGAGTGTCTGGGGGTAACTGTGGAACTCAACTGCTTGTAAAAAGAGTGCAGTCCAGTCCAGTTCTTTTTGGTCATATATTTGGGTCCTAATTTAAAATGCATTTGGTAGGAGGCTTTCCACTATACTTTCGGAAGATAAAATGTCAAACCCAGTTCTTTTAATACTGCATCTGCGGAATTCATCTAGGGCCTTGGTGGCCAACCCACGGCTCCTGAGCTGCATGCGGCTCTTTGCTTGGTTTCATGCGGCTCTTACGTTGATATCGAAGTTTGTGGGTTTTTTCAAATGTGCCTGTTCGCTTCACTTGAGTTCAATACTAGAGCTGTAATACTCGGATCATTTTTAGGATTCGGCTCCCTCTGAGTCACTCACTAAACTGATCCAGGTGTGTGAGTCACTTAAGTCACTTGAGTCAGTATTGCCAAATCGACAACTGTGAGTGAACTGAAGTGTTTGAATCGTCTTTCAAAAGAAAGTAAATTGCCTTATGATGAGAACCTTCAAATAAAACAAGACAGTAAGACAATAAAACAAGGCGATTCCGCTGTATTTGACCGGTGGATTCACTCATTGCTGTCGTTCAGGGAGCGCTATCCCACTCGTGTGAGTGATAAACCCGCTCTCTGAGCGATCCAGATTCGGTTGTATGTTTTCGGCTGTGGGATTTCGGCTCTGACTGACACAAGGAGTTCACTAGGAGGATTCAACGTTGCACTAAGTTTGTAGGATTGTAGGTTTGTAGGATATACCTCATTTTTAAGTGTGGTACTCCTGTAGAATGTGGTGAGGATTCTTGAGAAGAGGCTCGCTCTCTTGAGTCTCCACAGAAAGTGCAGATGCTGCGGAGGCCTCTTGGCTATGGAGTTGGAGTCATGGGACCAAGAGAGGTCGTCTGTGATGTGGACATCCAGGAACTTGGTATTTTTAATCCTCTTAACAACAGTGCTGTTGACGGTGAAAAGTGAGTAAGCAGTGCTGGATCTGCTGAAGTTTATCATCTGTTTTGTCTTACCAACATTGAGAGAGAGAGAGAGATTGTTGCTCTTAAACTAGGAAGTCAGTCGTGTAACTAGAGACATTATTGTTCCTGATGAGACCCACCACTGTTATGTGATCTGCAAATTTGATGATATGAAATTTGACACACAACTGCCTTTCAGTCAACTAGGCCTTTCAGTCAGGAAGTCCAGAATTCAGTTCACAAGGAGTGTTGAGGCCCAGCTCACTCAGCTTGGTGGAAAGTCTCTGTGGAACGATAATTTTGAATGCTGAAATGAAGTCGATGAACAGCTTTCTTACATGAGAGTTTCTCCTGTCCATGTGGGTCAGTGACAGATGTAGTGCAGTGTATACGGTGTTGTCCGTGAACTGGTTGGGGCGGTAAGCCCCAAGGATCCAGTGAGTTGGTAAGGGGGGCTTTGATGTTGCTTTTTACTAGTCTCTCGAATCACTTCATGATGACTGGTCTGAGTACTACAGGATGGTAGGGATCAGGATGATTGTGGTGATCTTGAAGCATGCTGGAATAACAGCTTGACTCTTGAGAATTTAACAGCTTGAGAGGTGTTAAACACATCAGTGAGGACGCTGGCCAGCTGATCTGCACACTCCTTAGTCAAGGTATGCTGTGAGGACCAGAAGCTTTGCATGGGTTAATTCTAGTTGGAGTCTGTCTCACTGCGGCTGTCAGCTGACAGATCACTTGTTCAGCTAGGAGAGGGGTGTATTTTCTTGTGGGCTCGCTGTTGAGTGCCTCAAACCATGCGTAGAAGGCATTTAATGTTTCTTGGAGAAAGGCATCAGTGTCACAGAGAGAAGGTAGTGGTTTGTAGTCTGTGATGGCTTGGATTCCCCTCCACATGCTCAGAGTGTCTCTGGTGTTCTGAAAGTGACCTTGGGGTTTTTTGGGCATATGCATACTTTGCCCTCTTGATTGCCCTAGAGAGTTTAACTCATGCAGTTCTGAGAACAGCTTTGTCTACAGCTGCTGTGTATTCCTCCACGTTAATGCAGCCGTCGTGAGTAGCAGCCTCTGACCAGTCTGTGCACTCGAAACAGTCTTGTGCTGAGATCGCCACCTTAGGCCACCTTTAAAAGTGCTGGCTTTCACCAAGCCCTTTACAGGAACAGCTGAACGTGTAGCAGCATTCATGAGCTTACTAAATCACACTAATTATCTGAGCAAATCTTACAAGGGCCAAGTTGTTCAGGTTAGATAACTGACTCACTGTGGATGTTCCCAGTGTGCAGTGGTTAGTATCATTTAGAAGTGGTCCAAAAAGGACAACCAGAGAACCGATGATGGGGTCATGGAACTATACTTGATCCATCCTAACAATGTGTCTATTCTAACGAGTGTTGAAAACAGCAGGATGCCAAGGTAATACAATTTTCAGAAATGTTTAACTAAATTTAAACATTTGCAATCAAATTGAACATCAGAACAAAAAAAAAGATTTGAAAAGAGTAATAGAAATAAAAGATAAAACATAACATCAAATCAAATCAATTAAATGTAAGCCATTAAAGTTGTAAAATAACCAAATTTAGCAACTTACATGTACAGTACCATATGGGTTTTTAAAAATGAATGTTTTAATTTTAAAAAATGAATGTTTTAAAATGAATGTTTTTTATTTTACTGTAACAATACATTTAAAATGTAGTTTTTTGCTAAAAAATATTAAGTTGAAATATTAATTTCTTAATTTGTATTTAATTGCATTTGAATAAATCTGAACAAATGTTCAGTAAATTTGCCATGTCAGCGTAAGACATCCATTAATGGTGCACACATACATATCACACAAAAACACAAAAAGCTGCAGTTTAGATCTAGCTTTAATCTAGCATACTGTCACCATTTATGCAAGGTTTTGTTTTTATGAGAAACTGATCACATATACTATGTTATGTGGGTTTTGCATTTTTTTAATTTGTAAATTGGGTTTTTTTTATATTACTGAAGAATGTTTCTGTTTTTATGCAAAACAGAGCCCTTGCAAAATCAAACAGTGCTCTACTATATTGTATCATCTCCCATTAATTCTCTCATCTGTTGATGATTATCTGTCTTCAGAAAAAGAGTCGCGAGGAGAGCTGTGGTGAGGGTAGTGGTGTGGAGATCCTTGAGAATCGGCCGTATACAGATGGACCTGGAGGAACTGGCCAATACACACACAAGGTCTATCACATAGGCATGCACATACCCAGTTGGTTTCGCTCCATCCTGCCCAAAGCCGCTCTTAGGGTGGAGGAGGAATCCTGGAATGCGTATCCATATACACGCACACGGTAAGTACACTGTTTCTATCAATATCTGACTCTTTAATTAAACTTTGTTTTTTCCCTGTATGTAAGTGTACAAATGAACTATACAATACACTTACACAATATACAAATACAATAAACAATCAATCTTATATACAGAAAATAAAAAGAATACATAATATATACCACAGTGTACATAAAGTGCAATTGTAGTACTGTAGTGTGAAGCAGTGTGACAGATCACTTGTTTAGGAGGGTGATGGCGAGGGGAAAGAAACTGTTCCTGTGTCATATAATACTAGTCTGCAGGCTTGTATATCGTCTGCCAGAGGGCAGCAGGTCAAAAAGTCTTTGTCCAGGGTGTGAGGGATCTGTGATGATTTTCCCTGCCCTTTTTCTGGTTCTTGAGAGGTACAGGTCCTGGATAGAGGGCAGAGGGCACCGATGATCTTTTCTGCTGACCATAAAGTGGTGGTGGTGGCCTAGTGGGTAGGATACTTGCCTCTGGACCAAGAGGTCATGGGTTTGAATCCTACCTTCAGCATACCACTCGAGCAAGACCCTTGTAGTTAGGGAGAAAAGCATCTGCTAATTGTTGTAAATTTACAGTCCGCTGCAGTCTGTTCCTGTCCTGTTTAGTGGCTGCTCCATACCAGACTATGATGGAGGAACACAGGACCGACTCAGGAATGACTGCAGTGTAGGACTGGATCAGCAGCTCCTGTGGAAGACAGTATTTCCCCTGTTGTCTCAGGAAGCCCCTCCTCTTAGGGGTCTTTTTGAGGATGGAGAAGGTGTTGGACTCCCAGTTCAAGTCCTGGGAAATGGTGGTATCCAGGAACTTGAAGGTCTCCGGAGTAGACACTTGGCTGTCTGATATGGTTAGGGGGAGAAGTGTTGAAGGATGTCTTGAAGTCTCTACGGTCTTGAGCGTGTTCAGCTCCAGGTTATGCCAGAGTACCAGCTGCTTAACTTCCTGCCGGTATGCAGACTCATCACCATCTTGAATGAGTCCAATGACAGTGGTGTCGTCTGCAAACTTCAGGATCTTACCAGCTGAGTTCTTGGAGGTGCAGTCATTGATGTAGAGGGAGAAGAGCAGTGGGGAGAGGACACATCCTTGAGGAGCACCAATACTGAGGGACTGTGTTTCAGAAGTGATTTCCCTGAGCGTTACTTGCTGCTTCCTGTCTGTCAGGAAGCTGGTGATCCACTGACAGGTAGCAGGTGACACGTTGAGGTGGGAGAGTTTGGAGGAGAGGTGTTCAGGCACAGTGGTGTTTAATGCCAAACTAAAGTCCACAAACAGGATCCTGGTATAAGTTCCCGGACGTTCGAGATGTTGCAGGATGTAATGCAGTCCCGTATTTACTGTTGTCAAAAAAATCGATTCTATACTAATCAATACTAAAATTTAGTATTGTGTTCGATATCAATTAGCACTGGTATCAATACTTGAATGCCAGTTTTGCATCTGCCGGTTCACGGAAATCGCCGGGAGACTACAACAATTTTCAAAAGGCATTGCAGCGGCTACAGGCATCCCCCGGCTACATGTAGGACCCAATGTTTACATGACAGCTGGCTCAGGACTCATTTAAAGGTGCATGCCACTCTTTTTTTTCCTCCGTAGAGAGCCAGGGGTGGCTTTGGAGGCCTGAGGCTCTCCCCTTGGCTCTTTACGGAGGAATAAAAAAGTGGCACGCACCTTTAAATGAGTCCCGATCCGGATGTCACGGAGCATTTTGCCTAGTAGTTCGGCCGGGGACAACCTAGCGCCGCAAAACTTTACACGAACCCTCAGCTGCAAAACTTTACACGAAGCTCTTCTCCCCGCAGAACCGGCGCGGTGGTCCCGTGAGCACGGACTTTCCGAGCTGTGTCACTCCGCGGGGTGAGCACCCAGCCACGCCAAATTTTACGTGCCAGTAGATCTCCATGAGACCTTTCCATCGAGCCCTTTTTTGCACCCCTAGCCCATGGGGGGCAAACACCTCCCCCCCATTGTTCTCTACAGAGGGCGGGGGAAAAAAGCTTTGTGCACCATTAAATACACTGCAAAGTTCTGAGCTGACTGAAACGGAACATTTTGCCCCCTAGCTCGGCTGGGGAAAAACCTAGCGCCACAAAATTTTACAGGGACCCTCAGCTCCCTGAGACCTATCAAACGAGCCCAGTCTCGAAGCTCTTCTACGCAGAAAACCGGCACAACGGTCCTGTGAGCACACTTTAAATTATTTATAAAAAGTTCCTGTGTTTTTTCTCCCCCTGTAGTATCGTAAATAGTATCGAGTATCGAACACCATCCTTAGTATCGTTATCGAGTTTGAAATATCAGTACCGTGACAAGCCTAGACCGAAGCAATAAAAAATTATTGAATTTTGAAAGTGAACAGTTTTTGGAATGGCCAACAGACTGAATGTTTTAAATCTTATTTTCTTTTCCTAGATACACATGTCCATTTGTGGAGAAGTTTTCTATTGACATTGAGACGTACTACAAATCAGATACAGGAAACCAATCAGATGTTTTTAATCTGTCTCCAGCTGAGAGGAGGCAAAGAACTCTAGGTATTTTGGCATATGTTCTTGAATAATTATAGAAATTAACCTGATTGAATAGGAGATGATTATGTCTGCGGCCTTTGTGGCCTATGAAGTCATTATTTGTGATCAATTTAAAGAAATACCCAAATACTTTGTTAAATTGTGTTGATTGATTTACAGGTGGCCTCTAGTGGCCAATTCATGCTACTGTTTTATTTTATCATGGGTTTTCATTACCACTATTCTGTACAATTTAGTGTGTAGATCAGGGGTCGTCAACTGCAAGGGCCAGAGTTTTTCTCGGCAGACACTGTGCGGGCCAGATGCTTTCCTAAAATAAAATACAATTAATATTGTATCTTAAGTAATAATATTATTTGGTATATTAATTTTCCTTCCAAATTTCTGTTATTTTTTCAGCCTTTGTCAATGTTAAGACTCATATTACCTGTACTGCAGCAAGCCGCTAGGGGGCGACTGCGATATTTTAGGCGCGCCGTGACCGGCGGATTACTGACAGATTGAAGGCTTGTTTTATTTGATTTAGAAAAAAATAAACGTAGGAACATACTATTCCCTCCTCATTAGGCTATTTTTGATTCAGTAATATCAGAGAAATTTTTATATAAGGAGAACTCCCACTCTCCATAAACGTCCATTCATTTACCATCGGGGGACCGGATGGAAAGCTCTGTCGGGCCGCCAGTTGACGATCACTGATGTAGATAATTATTTTTTTTCAGATTCATGAGACATAATTTTTATTTAAGTGCAAACAAACTATTTATTTGTATATATTTATTTATTTGCTATTTTGTAATATGTAAACGCTTACCAAAAGACTGTGATTTATAGTGGAATTACTCAGAGTAAAGGAAACTGAAGTCTCTTTACTCAGAGACTCCATGACTGCTAGGCAAGATTATGTCTTTGTAAAATTCTGAGGACACTTTAGGGCTGAGGAATTTAAATGAAAGTCAAAATATCAGATAAAGTGCCTTTAAATAGAAGTGAGGGTTGGCCCTGGTTTATACATGTAAAGGTTTTGTAGTGAAATTTCCTTTCTGAAAAAATAGGGAGAATACATACATCTCATCAGTCACTTGATAATTCTTATAATCTAGAATTTTCTTCGCCAGATCCCATTGACATAGTGAAGGACCCAATCCCACCTAATGAGTACAAAATGGAGGAGGACCCTCGTGTATACTGTTCTGTCAAAACCAATCGGGGACCCCTGAATGACGACTGGATTGAGGAATTTGTGAAAGATCCCAGCAAGTCACCAATCATGTGTGCTTACAAGCTCTGCAAAGTGGAGTTTCGCTACTGGGGCATGCAGTCCAAAATAGAGCGCTTCATTCATGATGTTGGTGTGTATTTTTTTACTTATTATTTATTTTGAATTGAATAATGCAACTGAATGTTCGTTACCAGGTTTAGTGGTTGTGTTTGAATAGAGTATTCACTAAATTTTGTTTAGGAATTCATGCAGAAATGCAAGTGTGCCCTGCGAGTCATTTTATGTGAAAAATGTTTTCTTTAATAATTTACAGATGTGTATAAAATCAGGTAACTTGTTTGTTGATGCTTGAGACTTCAACAAAAATATATAATTCTACAGAGGCTTTCTGTAGAATTATATATGTTCAGTCATTCCCTGTCTATTTTATCCATTTTACCAGTCAGGGAAAAAAGGTACTGCACTGGTACACTTTTGTTCACCAAGGTACACCAAACTAGTGCTGAGCTTTCGGGTTGGGCTCAGTTCCAGAATGAGCTCAACAATTCAAATTCCAACAAGATAATGGAAATTGAATTGGAAATGAATGAGTTTCAGAAAATCAATTAAATAAAGGCCAGTCTAATTATATTTTTGCTGCTTCTGTTTTCTACTCTGAAGCAGAAAAAAAAAGAATTAGACAAAATTTCATTTAACTGAATTTTGAGATTACATGTAGTGACACATTTGAACCTTTTGATATTTATCATACCTTAAAGATTTTATAATTAAATCGTAATGAGTGATGAGTGAGCAGTATGTATTTGACACTGCTGAGAACTTGATAAGAACACACATGATAATCCATACACAATGCTTACAGACTGCACTGTGATTACCTGAAGTTTCAGGAATTGGTTGACAACAATTATCCTTTAAGATAAGATAAGATAAACCTTTTAGTCCCACAAGTAGGAAATTTGCTTTGTCACGGCAGAAAGTGGACAGTACAAAGATAGGAGCAAAGTTAAGAAACAATAGAATAGAATAAAATATAATACAATAAAATAAATAAAATACTATACCAGCAGTACAGTATAAAACTGTACACTATACAATCTAGAAATATAAAATATGGACTGGATTATAAAATATATACATATGTATATGTAGACTAATATTGATATGTATGTACACAATGAGTATATGAATATATATATATATATTTATATACAGAGTGGATATATAAGTAAATATAAAAACACTGTAGATACACACACATACATGTACACAATGGAGTGACAGACATTGACAATAACAGTAGAAATGCACCAGAAAAATTGCACATTTTACCCAGTTGTGATAGTTCCACCCAAAAAAAAATAGCACGTGTTCCATCAGAAAAATTGCACTCAGATAATATTGCACATAACTACCGTGGTGTATTGGATGTGTTTGTTTGTTTGTGCATGTGTGGTCATCTGCAAAGTCTTTGTTGTGGAGTCTGACAGCGGTTGGAAGGAAAGACCTGCGGAATCTCTCCATCCCAAATCGTGGGTGCCGCAGCCTACCACTGAAGGAGCTGTTCAGTGCAGTCAGAGTCTCCTGCACGGGGTGGGAGATGTTGCCCAGCAGGGATGACAGCTTAGCCACCATTCTCCTGTCACTCACAATCAACACGGGGTCCAAAGGGCATCCTAGAACAGAGCTGGCCCTCCGGATCAGCCTGTTCAGTCTATTTCTGTCCCCAGCATAGATGCTGCTTCCCCAGCAGACCACACCATAAAAGATGGCTGAGGCCACCACAGAGTCCTAATAGGTCCTCAGGAACGGTCCCTGCACTCCAAAAGACCTGAGCCTCAGCCCTTTTTTGTAGAGAGCATTTGAGTAGTGAGTCCAGTCCAGCTTATTGTTCAGATGAACACCAAGGTACTTGTAGCTCTCTACAGTCTCAATGTCCCTGCCTTGGATGTTTAGTGGTTGCAGTGGAGGATGTCTGTGCCTATGGAAGTCTACCACCAGTTCCTTGGTTTTTCCAGTGTTGATCTGGAGGTGGTTCTGCTGGCACCAGTCCACAAGTCCCGGGTCAGTTCTCTATACTCCTTGTCGTCCCCATCAGTGATGAGGCCAACGATTGCAGAGTCATCAGAGAATTGCAGGAAGCAGTTGGTGGAGTTGTGAGTGAAGTCTGCAGTGTAGATGGTGAGGAGGAATGGTGGGGCCCCCTTACTGCAGACAACCCTGTCCGAGACACAATTCTCACATACTGTGGTCGGTTGGTGAGGTAGTCCAGTATCCATGTGGTGAGGTGATGGTCCACTCCTGTGTACTCCAGCTTGTCCCTCAGGATTGT
>JBBJLS010050059.1:0-13442 GCA_037577275.1 Bryconaethiops microstoma
GGAGCAACTTGGGGTTAAGGGTCTTGCTCAGGAACCCAGTAGTGGTGTGCTGGAGGTAGGATTCGAACCCATGACCTTTTGATCCAGAGGCAAGTATCCTACCACTAGGCCACCACCACCCCATTTACATTACTGCTTTTTTTTAAAGAACATCTTTTGAAAAAAAACACTGAACATTAACTAGAAAAAAAGGTTCTTCAGGTGCAGTTTTAGCCTAAAATCTGTAGATTTTCAGTATTATCCTTAACATCCAAACATGTTGGATGCAGTTTTCAAAATATTGTTTAAAGACAAACAATTGTATTCTACACTCTTTGTAGACTGAGTATAAGCTGCCTCATCATTAGAGGATATATCTGTGTGTAAATAAACTGATATTACTGTTATTATTTCGACCCAGTGTTCACTTGTATGGTCAAGTGCAGAGTCTTGTGAAAATGCTTTTTCCAGTGAGGACCATTCTGTGTTTCTCAGAACCCGCTGCTTGACAACCTGACCAGTAATGACTAATTTTCACGTCGCTTTCCTGCCGTGTATCTCTTGCTGTGTTTGCGATGCATCCAAACGTTGCAGACCCATGCAATTTCTGTGCTTATTTTTGGCAGTATGACAGTATTTTCAAACTCATTCCTGATTTTAAAGGGTATCGTATGAATCGGTACACTGCCCACTACAGTATTGTGACGTCAGAAACCTTTAATTATCAGTCAAAACAGCTCTGATTCAGTATTTGTTTAACAAGCACGTAAGACCTTCCAACATTGAATATAATATAAATATATTAAATATAACATATCAATGTTAATAATAATAATAATAATAAATATTATCAGTGTTTACTTAGTTCACTTGTTCACTAGTTCACTTGGGGGCAGCTGGTGGCTTAGTGTTTAGGTAGTTGCCCCTGTAATCAGAAGGCTGTGGGTTCAAATCTCAGCACTGCCAGTGTCATCACTGAGGTACTATTGAGCAAGGTGCTGTGCTGTGGTGTGTTCATGCGTGACTATAAGGGACCACTTTCCTTTTTTTACTCTTGTGGACGTTACTGCCACTTTAATTATTCCATCCTTTCTATCTGAAAATCAGGCAGTTACAGCTGTTTCCAAAAGTGTTGCTGACCTTGACAACAACACATTCTTATTCACATGTTTAAACAGATTTCTCTCATGTGCATGTAAAATGGATAAAGGAGGATGGATGTTTCTGAGGCGATATACAGTAGATGTACTATATCATGCGGTGGATGTAGCTCAGTGGTAGAGCGCATGCTTTGCATGTATGAGGTCCTGGGTTCAATCCCCAGGCTCTCCACTGAGGATTACTTGTTAAGCGATTTCCTCCAGGATCAGTAAAGACAAAATGAGCAGTGAGGTGAAGGTTTGGTGGACCTTATTAACCGGGTGCAGTGGGTGGTCTGGTGGTTAGGGAGTTGCCCCTGTGATCAGAAGGTTGTAGGTTTGAATCCCAGGACAGCTAGTGACACCACTGAGGTTCCCTTGAGTAAGGTACCATCCCCACACACGGCTCCCCGGGTGCTGCGTCACTGGCTGCCCATTGCTTCTCTTAGTGAATGGGTTAAATGCAGAGAAGGATTTTTAAATTGTTCACACTCTGTGCTGTGTTGTGTTCCCACATGCACATAATGGGCCACTTTACTTTAGATTAATTTGTAAATGTTTTTGTAATTATGGTGGGAAAATCATGATTCTCTCTCTTGGTTTCACTGTCCCTCTCTTTTTATTGACTATAATGGCCCAGTTTACTTTATTAATATATACATTATAGAGATATAATGTTATCCATTTGCAGAATTAAGTAAAAGAATAAGTGAAAATAATTGGAAAAAAACAGAACTCTCCAAAACTGGAGTTCAAAAATGATTAAAGGGAGGAAATTAGGCTCCTAACAACCAATGTGAAACCTGCTCGACCTGCTAGACTTTTTGGACTGGTGGGCGTAAATGGGAAACTTCTGAGACTGAATATTGGAGGTGTTTACAAAAACCTGAAAAATATCCATGCATTTAATCTCTGAAAAAGAATGGAAGCTGTAATAACGTAGAGCACTGAATACTGTAAAGAAGGTTTGTGAGGGTTTCTGCATTTTCTGACACTTGACTTGTATTAAATGGAATTAAGATTGTTCGGAAATGAGATTTTTTTCCGTAGTTTTTTTTATTTCTGTTGCAAAAACGTTTCTACTTAAGTCGCTGTGTGACATACAGTGCCGGAAAATTTTGACACGAAACGTGTCTGAGTAAAGGTGTCATTTTTTAAATTTAGTTGTGGAGTGATAATTGACATCAAATATTAGTTGATTAAAGTGGTGGTATTTTGCAAATGATTGTTCCTTTCATTTTGTTTACCATGCCGCATTGTTTGGATTTGTTTTTGCTTCACATTTATTTAACCATTCCTTTTGCACTTTTGAATGTGTGGTTACTTTACACATGTAATATTTCTCTTATGTATGTAATACAAAGGACTGCACTTCATTATAGGCTATAGAAATAATATTACCAACAAATGAATTACGCACATATCTACCTTAAATGCTACTCGGATTGGTTATAACACAGATTTTAAGTCTAGGAAAGACTGTTGGGAAAGGTGCAAATGGAACATAGAAACGCTTTCAGGCAGAGAGTAAACTGAACAAGCCTTCATGGGAGAAATGGTGCCAGTGCACCAGTTGGGAATGTTCTTTGTTTTTTTACCAAATAAAGGTGGAGCACAACTGGATGTTTTCAGTGATGACATGCTGCCCTCACAGCATTTAATTATCATTATAAATCGGTGAAATTAGAAACAGCAAACTTGGTGATTATATGACTTTATGTACTTTGCATTTGGAAATCAATAATATTATCTTAATAATTCTATGGATAATAATCATTTCTCTAAATTAAAATTGTCATTCAGTGTGCTTTATGGGAATAGAATAACAAATGAAATACAATAAAATAAAAGGAAAACAATAGTAGAAATAAAATAATACATAGAAAATCAGTAAAAGAAGATTGAAACTGATATTTAGTAGAATAGAAGGCTAAAGTGCTCATTTTTACAGATGTGGATCCTCCAACCATCACTTGTCCAAATGTGAAGGACAAAACAGCAGATCCGACAAAGATAACCGCGAAAGTCACCTGGGAAACACCGGAGGGCAAAGACACTGCGGACGGCATACTGACAGAGTCAGTAACTCTTTCTTTCCTTCTCTCTCTCTCTCTCTCTGTCTCTCTTTCTTTCTCTCTCTGTCTCTCTCTCTGTCTGTTTCTCTCTCTCTCTGTCTCTCTGTCTCTGTTTCTTTCTCTCTCTCTCTCTCTGTCTCTCTCTCTCTCTGTTTCTCTCTGACTCTCTCTGTTTCTCTCTGTCACTCTGTTTCTCTCTGTCACTCTGTTTCTCTCTGACTCTCTCTCTGTCTATCTGCCTTAGTAACTCTTTCTTTCCATCTCTCTCATTCTCTCTCTCTCTCTCTGTCTCTCTCTGTATGTGTGTGTCTCTCTCTCGCTGACTCTTGTCTCTCTTTCTGTTTCTCTCTCTGTCTCTCTCTCTCTCTTTCTCACACATACACAGACAAACAAGCACAGACACACATACACACTGTTGCAATTTACCTAAAATAAAACAACAGTTTAAGTGAAATTCAGAGTCTATAATATCTAAGTACATTCTGTACAGTTTTCTTATATTTACATTTAGGAGGCTTTTGACAATTCACAAACACAGTGTTTGCTGCTGTATGCGGTTGAAACATATGTCACAGACATAATACAGTTTATATGGGAGACATGCTGTAAGTATCCTGTTACTATCTGTGTGTGACGTTTTAATGTGTCGTATAACCACGGGTACTCTTCGCTTTGCAGTGTGATTCTGAAAGGGAAGCCCCCAGGCACGTATTTTACGGAGGGAAACCACAAACAATCTTACACTGTTTTCGACCGCGCTGGAAATAAAGCTACCTGCAGATTCAACGTCAGAGTGAGAGGTGAACCATGCGCACACTTGACTCTTGGGATTACATTTAGTCAAGTCACAATTCATTATTAAACATGACAAGAAAATGTGCTCCGTTCTCTAATAAACGTAGTGGTAATCTTCTCTTCTCGGCATCATGGACAACCCCTCCCACACTGTGTCCCTCCTTAACAAGCCATTGGAGCACATAAAGCAAAAACTCATCACATCAAAATGAACTGAACACCACAGGAAATCCTAGACTTCCCCCCTGTTCTCTAGGGGAACTTTTCTAATTTTCTAAGTGATTATATTGTTCTGAATCGGATTTGTGCAATACACAACTCAACTGTTTAACCTGTGAATTGTCTTCGAACGTTAATCTCATTATCATATCATCTCCTGCTGTTTTATTGCATTTATTTTTATTGCCTCAACACTAAAGCTGTGTTCGACAAGTGCACTCATTCACTCGCTCACTCGTTTACTACATAGTGTTTGCTATATGAGGGGGTTTAACTAGTGAACAAGGGGAGGCGACGTTTAGTTACGCAGCACTGGAGTCGCCTACTATCATGATGGGGATTGCAGCATTTATTATGCCAACAGTGTACATTTTAAATACACATAAATTGTGGCTATACAAGTTATGGCTGTCCATAAACAAAATATATATATAAAACAATGTAACCGAAGGTTTTTAAACTGTGGCTATTGTTTTTTTTTTCCCTAAAGCTTTTTCAGTAGCTATCTTAGCTTGCTAAATTGGATCCATAACCGGAGATATGGATCCAATTCGAGCATTAATTTTGCTAATACTTGTCAGGCTGCTGAGACAGAGGAGAAGACGCAATGCCGTCAGGGTGAGGCGTCTGAGACGTATTTTAGCGTCTAACCTACTGTAGATGATTTCCAGCTTGAAAACTTTCCAGAGATTGTCGACACCTACTCCTCTTCTCTCCATGTAGTGTACAGTGTCTGGGCACTCGATGTTGGCGTGTCGCGCTGAGATTTTGTAGTTGATGAAACTGACAGTTGGAATTTCGAACACCACTACAAAATGGCTGATTCACTACATAGTGCCCTACTACGAGTGCACTTTTTGAATACAGCTTAAGTCATTCTGCACTACTGATCTGCCGATACAGTAAACACAGCAATGTCCAGTGTTTCACTGTTATTTGTTACACTAATGTTCTCGTCATTGTGTTGTACTATTGTTTTTCTTTTTAATCGTTCTGTTGTCTTATTGTCTTCTATTCTTTCTTGTTGCACTAAGCATGGTAATGACACAAGAATTTATTTCTTATCTTAATAGCATGGTTTCAGTGTGTGTGTATATCTATATCTCCATACAGTGCGTCGCTGCACCCCACTCTCAGTTCCTGAAAATGGCTGGATGAAGTGTGACAGCGATGGTGATAACTATGGGGCAACGTGCAGTTTCCGCTGTCTCGGAGGCTATGAGCTGCGAGGCAGCGCTGCTCGAGTGTGCCAGTCCAACATGGAATGGTCCGGTCTTGAGACCACCTGTGCACGTATGTAAACACTACCGTACGAGACAAGAGCGGAACTAGTAAACCTCTCATAATGCCAGTTACTACCTGCATAAAGTTTACTGTATTTCAAAGGTCTGTGCACATACATAACTTTTGGATGCTCGCACAAGAGCACAAGACTTACGCAGTACCAGCTTTTCAGCTTACTCCCAAATCTTCTTGTCCTGCATTTTTGCAGCAGACAACAGACAATGACTTTCTTAGCATGAATGGACATCTGCATCACTTTTCCTGGGTTGATCAGGTTGTTGCCCTGATCAACCCAACCCATACATTCTTAGGATTAAACCTACTCTATTTGGACAAAAGTATTGGGACACCTGTTTTTCTGGGTTTGGGCTAGGTCCCTTACTTCCAGTGAAGAGCTTAATCTTAGTGCTTCAGCAGACCAAGGCCATGCACACCTCAACCCCATTGAACACGTTCTCTTCCAACATCAGTGCCTGGCCTCATAAATGCTTTACAGAATGAATGGGCACAAATTCTCACAGAAACTCCAAAATGTTGTAGAAAGTCTTCCAAGAAGAGTGGAAGTTGTTGTGGCTGCAAAGGGGGACCAACTCCATATTAAAGTCTATGTGTTTGAATGCAATGTCATTAAAGTCCCAGTTGGCGCAATTGTCAGGCGTCCAAATAATTTTGTCTATTTAGTGTCAGGCCTGGGGACAGTGACGGCCACCCTTGTTTAAGTTGGCGTTTTGAGTTTTGTGTTAGTTAGAGACACCCGGGTGGCATTAGTGATCAGCGTTTGTGTTTTCTTATTGGTGGTTGGGGTTTTTGTGTTCTGTATTTAAGGACTTTGTGTTTAGTTATTAGTGGTCGGTCAGCCCTCGCACTCTTGAGGATTTTCTCCTGTGTTCTTGGTTCAGTTATAGGCTATAGTTCGGGCTCGCAGGCCAGTTTTGTTTTGTTTTGTTTTGATTTTGTTACAGCTTCGAAGAAATAAAAGAACATGCAGCACTTTAATTACTCCTGATGCGTGTGTGCTTGCCAACAGTGTGAGGAGAAAGGCCTCACACGTGACAGTATGTCTTCTTTAAAGACGTCACCAGTGAGACTGCCAGGTTTGACCTCTGTCAGTGCAGGTTTTACATCCTAAGCTTTGGCCTTTATTGACGGATGTCGAACCCGGCAGTCCCAGGGGCAATTTCTCTGAAGAACGTCTAAAAAGATTTCTTTTCAAAGCTGTTTGTATGGAACTATGAACTCTTCTGTGTCATTAAGCCACAAGTATCTGGAGTTTGACCTGTTCCTGTAGCTGCACACTGAAACCGTATTAAATATAGTCTAAATATCAAATATTTCTGATGATTAAATTTATGTAAAACTATCATTTTAACTTATTTGTAAATATTGTATTTATTTTAAGTGTTTATCCAATCTTGCACCCTGTCTCCTCCTACTTAAACCGTGACCCTTTTTACATTACAAATAATCCTCTCGTCCTATGTGGAGTATCAAAAATGCATTTGCTACATTTATTGACATGCTGTCTTCCACTTGTCGCATTTATTTTTATGAATTTAATTTAATACGTTTTGGGTTTGCACATCATCTGACGCAAACAACTATGCAACCGTAGGACATTAATTTGTGTCATTTTGCAGCCCCATGGTTTCTTACCCTGTCTATGGAGTAAGTTGTAGAATTGGCACTCACTCCACCGAATTGTTCATAAACAGCGGATGCAAGAGACAATTTTCCATTTCCATTTTAATTTCTAGCAGGTGTGTCAGTTGGACTCAGAAGTTATTCCACTCTGCTATAACCTATGAATGACTAAATGAGAGCATGTTGGTGATGTGAGAAGCAGGACCATCAGGACTCTTTCTGTTTATCTGTTTCTATTAACTATAGCTATGAACATTAACGTTGGAGTGAGATCTGCAGCCGAATTACTGGACCAGTTCTACGAGAAACGTCGTGTTCTTATAATCTCCGCCCCCACGGCTGCCAATCATTACTACCGATTCCAGATGACTAATTTACAGGTAATACCTGTAATATATCCGTAATATATATGTGCCTGTGGTGTCTGTATCTTATGTCCTACACACATTATGCCAGGGGTCACCAATCTGAAAGCTACTTTACGGGTACTGAGCCATACGAAGGGCTACCAGTTTGATACGCTCTTCTTAAATAACAATAAATAAACATGTTTTAAATGCTTTTTTTTTTTAGATAGTCATTTTCAAATCTATATAAATGCAAATGTGATTAAAGCAGAATAGCAACAGGATCAAATAAAATGTTAGACGCTGCTCACTGGTGAGTTGTGCTATTTTTAGAACAGGTCCGCGGCAACTCATGTGGTCCTTGAGGGCATCCTGTTGCCCACGGGCACCATGTTGGTGACCCCTGCACTATGCTTAATTTTTAGAAGGAAACTTTAATCCTTAAGACGTGATTCTTTATTGGATCTAAAGGAATCAAATGAAATATGTTGTTTTTATAGACTTTTGCTATCTCATTTACTGTATGCAACACAGTTCTTTCTCCCCTAGGACCATCATCCCCCCAACAGGAGCCTTTTTGGTCATCCTGTTTTGGTCATTTACCTAAATTTATTATAACCTGTCCAACTGTTAAGCTGTTCTGAACTGTTTGAGATTTTTATGGCCTTTAAGGTAGCTTTCTGAATATAATATTAGTAGGTTAGCTTTGAAACACTGCAGAATTCTAAATCTGATTGCTTTGTAAGAACCTGAAATACTGCAACATGGTTGAGCGGCTAATACATATGTGTGACTGTGTGTCTCAGCAAGCACAGTGTGGCTTAGACCTGAGACATGTGACCGTGATTGAGCTGGTGGGGATGTATCCGGCTCAGTTAGGCCGCATCAGACACCGCCTCATACCCCCAGGACTGGTCCTACAACTCAGGTACTCACTAACCTCACAGCCCAGAATGTCTGAACACCATAAACAAATGAACTCAAGGGGTTCAGGAAGCATGTTTTTGAATGTGTGAGCAAGCAACCACTCAAATGTACACAATATGGACAAACCTCTTAATTACTGAATTCAGGTGGGCTCTTATTTCCAGTGAAGGACAATCTTAATGCTTCAGCAAGACATTTTGGGGAAGAACCTTTTCTATTCCAACATGACTGTGCCCCAGTGCACAAAGAAATCTCCATAAAGACATGGAGACACTTGACTGGCCCACACAGAGCCCTGACCTCAACCCCATCCAAAACCCCTGGGATGAACTGGAACAGAGACTGTGAGCCAGACCTTCTCGTCCAACATCAGTGTCTGACCTCATAAATTCTCTACAGAATGATTGGACACAAATTCCCACAGAAACCCATAAATCTTGTGGAGAGCCTTCCAAGTAGAGTGGAAGCTGTTATAGCTGAAATGGAGGACCAACTCAGCTCTAAAAAACACGCTAGCTTTTCTTTGAAAGCGTTCCTGATACGTTACTTGACTAAGTGCACACCAACCCAGGAACTAGAGGAAGGTGGGTTGGGGAAAAAAAAGAAAAGAGAAGATAAGGAAAGATAAGACAACCCTTATTAACCCCTAAAAGGAAATCAGTGTTCCAGCAGCTTACATACAAGATAAACACAAAGCACACATAGAAACAAGCAGGTATTTATTGAAAAGATTAAAATATAAACTATATATTTATAGTTTACAAATGCATAGCTACATATACATATGCAAGAAATGTAATAAAGTAGTAACTATTCTTAAAGTGCAGTCACAAAGAAGTGACTATGTTACAGAAAAAAATGTCCAGCACAGGTAATAGTACAGATGACAGTGAATGAATGGATAAATAGATGAGTTCAGAACTGTATGGTCTGGTGGCTACAGGGAGAAATGACCTATGGGAGCGGTCTGCTGCTCAGTGTACTCTTCTGTCCCTGTCGTGCGTTATGGAGTGGCTGGGATGAGTTTATGGAGTTTTTCATGAGTGCTGACACCTTTCCCAGCATGCACCTTTCTGCCACCATCTCCCCAGTGTCCAGTTTTGCCTCAGGGCTAAGCCTATTTTCTAATGATCTTGTCAAGTCTATTGGTGTCCTTGGCACCAGCACACAACAGCATACAACAGCATAAAAGATGGGCCTCAGCACCTCAGGGACTCATAGACAGTTCCTGGCAGCCGGCCTCTCACACCAAGCACCTCAGCCTCTTTAAAATAAGCAGACTGGTATCGCAATAAAATAAAGACAAGCAGAAGTAAAAGTAGCTACTAAAACCACAACGTACATCGTTATTACTGATATACTACTGAGCTTTACTACATGCAATAACATACTTATAACCACCATGTGTGTCATTAGTAATTCACATGACTGTAAGTTACTTATCTGTTCATACCCAGCATTTGTGTATATAACAGTGTATTTCATACTGAGGTTTTTCCTACAGATTTGATTGGATTTCTTAGACTTTTTATTTTATATTCTTTTTGTCTCTGTGCAGTCATAACATTCCAACTTTATAAAGCACATTTAAAACAACAGAGTTGATCACAAAGTGCTGACATAAGCAATTTCCTCTGGAATCAATGAGATTTTCTGATTCTGATTTAGTGGGTGTAAAAGTGGGTAGTTTTCTACAGAACTGCAGTAATAACACATGCATAAACTGGTAAAATTCCAACAGTAAAGTAGCCCATTGTAGTCATGTGTGAACTTCTTTCTCTGAATTTAACCCATTCACCAAGCGAAGCAGGGGGCTGCCACCAATGGGTGGCATCCGGAAAGTAGTGTGTGGGGATGGTACCTTGCTCAAGGCTACCTCAGTGGTGTCACTAGAAGTGCTGGGATTCAAACCCATGACTTTCTGATCTCAGGGCGAACTTCCTAACCACCAGGCCACCAGCTGCCAAAATTTGTAGAGATGCTGGGGCTTGAACCCAGGGCCCTACCACTGAGCTACATCCCCGACCGTGGTACTTGTAAATCAGTAGCAATATTACCATGTTAAAATATTCAGACAAGCACAAGAACATCCAACTGAGTTGCCAAGTTTTTTTGCCGGGCCCTCAAATCACCGCCTTTAGTTTCTTAATGTTATCTTTCCAAAGAGCTGTGACATGCACAAAGACATCCTTTAACTGAATGTGTATTAAATATCGCTTACTCTGTGTGTGTGTGTGTGTGTGTGAGACAGACTGCTGCTGCAGTTATCCCAGAATTCGTTTAACCTGGTGCTGCTGGATAAGCAGGGAGTGGACAAGCAGCGCTACACGTACCCCATCACAGCCGCAGAAATCTTCAGCACTATCGACACCTTCCCACTGCGCACTGAAGAGACCATCTTGCAGAAAGAGGCAGGACACAGCTGTTAGATACACAAACACACACGCACGCACACACACACACACACACACACACACACACACAATCCTCCATCTAGCCTTTTCCTACATGTTGTAAAGGTTGGTACTTGGTGTAAACTACATAGAGGCAGGACAGAGCTGCTACACATAGACACAAACATGAATGCATGAGTGAGTCTCTTTTGTATTATGTTTTCCAGATGCCCTACTATATTTTGTCTTTTGTCTATATTTATGTTAATCTGTGTCAGATGACTGGACTGGCAGTCCGGTTATCTTTTTATGTTTTACTTCTTCTGAGAAATAAATATGCTCTAAGTGACTCTATGCATTGTGTTCAGACTCTACACATCATGAACTATAAATCTATTATGAATGTGTTATATACATACAGTTCTTACTGTTATTCACTATGTTCCTGAAACCTTTCTGTCATAGCCAGCATTTACATTTTCAGCATTTTTTGCTATAGTAGCTCTTCTGTGAGACTGAACCAGACAGGTTGTTTGGACCCTATGCACATGTGAGACTTGGGTGCCCATCATTCTAGCACTGGTTCACCAGTTGTCCTTCCTTGGACCACTTTTGGTAGGTACTGACCAAACCATATTGGGAACACCTCCACACCCCCCCACACCCCACCCCCCAAAAAACCTGCCGTTTTGGAGATGCTCTGCCCCAATCATCAAGCCATTAAATTTTTTTCCCTTGTCAAAGTCACTCAGATCCTTACGCTTGCCCATTTTTCTGCCTCCAACACATCGACTTTAAGAAGTGACTGTTCACTTGCTGCCCTATTCATCCCATGTTTCAGTAGTTTTAATGCTGTGGTTGATCGTTGTATGACAACATGACATGCAGAAGGACACATACCTCACAAATCGAAATATAATCAATGATTCATTCACAATTAGAAATTCTATTCCAAAGACATAAACAGATTACACAATTCCAAAAATAATTACAGAGGAATGGTGAAGATACAAGAGTTCACTGGCAAAACATGTATGTAAGTCAGTGACAGGACATTTTTCTCTACAATTACACAAATATGATTCATACAGACTTTGCATTTATTTAGGTTTGTTGCAACATTAGTGAAGTAATTAAAAACTCGATAAGACCCTGTAGATTGTTTATTCCCACATCATATAGCTGCAATGACGGGATACAATTCTTTACATTCCATCAGTCTCTGACTTCACGAGTCACATATTGCAGGCCATGATCCCCATAGGCATCGTAGCTGTTGAAAGTTGGATTCTGGAGCCACTCAGGCTCATAAGTGGTGGTGCTATATACAAAGGCTTCAATGGTGCTCCCCACTTTAGGCGTTCCCTCTTCTTCCCCAACCCACTGTTCCACCTCCAGTTGGACTTGCGTTCGCTGATACATCTGTGGGCAGCTTTCAAACCAGTCCAAGAATTTCAGCATCTGGTCGTCCACACGATACACTTCCCCCTGGACATGCTGGCCCTTCCCAGGAACGTTGAGAAGGAAAGGAATGTTGTAGTTGCCTGCTATGATCAGTGGATACTTCTCAAAAGTGTGAGCACAGCCGAGGAATTCCGCTTTACCGTTCGCAGCATCCAGCATCCTGAAGTAGTTGGGCTGGCCTTTTTTCAAGGTGCCGTACACAAAAATCTGTGTCATCTGAACAACAGGGAGCAGAAAACTAACAATTCCCAAAATGCATTGTTAAATGCAGACCTAACATCCTTTGCAAATCTTACATCAAATGAAATGGCATGAAAATCCATAATAAAAGTATTAGTAAAACTCATGAAGAATGATGTTCTTACCAGAGCTGTAGGAAGAAATCTTCTCATACCAGACTGCAGTCCTAGAACACAGAAAAGATCGGTCAGTGTGCATTACAACAGTTTCGGTTCCAGATGTTGTATTTAAATGATTAAATACTGTCAAACACAAACTTTACAGTATGTCAGTGTTACACCTTTTAAGTGAAAGTGTATACAGTAATACCCCGCTTTTCCTGAGGGTTACGTTCCAAGAGCCCCCGCATATAGTGAAAAACCACGTTGTTGTTTTGGTAAAAAAAATGCCTAAAATGCTTGTTTTTATAGTATAAACCCTAAATATACCCCCAAATATGCTCCTCAAACACTTTAATTTCATTTTAATCTCAGTTTAATACATTACCCTTAACGAAAATGTAAAGATAAACCCATATCCGTATTGTACAGTTTGCACTGAACTCCGGCAGTGCTAGAATGTAAATACCGATATTACCGCTGTACAGACTGCACTGTAATTCATGCACGGGCGTTTTCGTTGGTATGCGCTGTCCTGTTCTTTTGTATAAGCAGGGTAAGTACAGTAATAATTGAATGTATTTAATAAAATACATTCAATTATTAAAATAGGAGTAATCGCCAATCATTTTTACAGTTCAATAATTTACTGTTCATCCGGCGGTCCAGTTGTATTGTAGTGACCTGCAGGTGAAAGCAGACACCGGACAGCTACTGAGCTCAACAGCCTCTTTTAATTTAAGAAGCTTTAAGAAGGACAGAACAAAAAACAAGAGAAAAAACAAGCATTATTAACCATCCCAAGGCAGCTTTCTTTGTGTTCTCTGGGCAGTAAGAGAGA
>JBBJLS010050070.1:0-13441 GCA_037577275.1 Bryconaethiops microstoma
ACATCAGTGTCTGACCTCATAAATGCTACAGAATGAATGGACACAAATTCCCACAGAAACTCCAAAATCTTGTGAAAGCCTTCCAAGAATAGTGGAAGCTGTTATAGACGGAAAGGTGAACCAACTCCATATTAAAGTCTATGGGTTTGAATGCAATGTCATTAAAAGTCCCTGTTGGTGGAATGAGCAGGTGTCCCAATACTTTTGTCCAAATGTTATGAAGTCTTATGAAAGCTGCCCTACAGTAACGTGTTACCAAAGTGTTTTCTTCACTGTTTTCAAACAGGACTGGGGAGCGATGCAGTCTCACCTTCAAGTCTTGTGGTCTTTTTGGCAAAGAGCTACACAAAGTGGAGGGTTACATACTTGATAAAAGGTAGGTACAGTATCATAGTTACGTGTTTTTCCCTTATCTGGTTATTCACTCTCAATCATTAGTGTGACTGCATCAGCAATCACACTACTGTTCTTCTTGCCTTATTATTATTCTTTATCATTATTATTCTTATTATATGTGAAGTTTGAGGACGCTTCTTCTATTCCAGTTTTTGAAATATGTGCGTGGTTCCAACATCGACACTTCCGTTCATATCCATAGTTGTGCACTTGTATATAACTTTGTGATCGGTTGATATGACTTTGCCATTGGCCGAGTATTGATCGATTTAAAAAAAAAAAAAAAGATTTTTGTGGTTAAGTCCCATAAACAGACTTCAAGACACTAAAGCTCAGGTCTCTTATTTAAAAAAGACGTGTCTCTCTGTTTGTTTTGGTTTAATTAAAAGTAATCCATTTAACCATTCATGGCTTGGTTAGAGCTGGCTGAATATTTGGTGGCAGTTATTTAGTCAGACTGCTGTTGGATATTTTGCTCTGTATGTACTTATTGTATGGATTTGACATGATAACTCAGTGCTATTTTAATCAGACATGACAGTATAACTCTCTAAATAATATTAGATGTGCGTGTATGTGTTACATAGACTTCCTCAGTTAAACATGCATTGCCAATAATGCCTGAAATCTAAATCATGGTCCCTTTCACAAGTGCAGCTCCATCAGCATTCCGAAGTGAAGTATTCCTTTAAAAGCTGCCTGCGTGTGCATTACACTTTGGCTATAAAACTGAACTGCCTGAGCGTTAAGAGCTTTCAGAGGCCCGATGCCACTGGACATGAATATATAAGACTCTGACATGTTCACGCAGCAAAAAGAAGATCTGTGCCATTTACGGCAAGTGGACGGAGTGCCTGTACACCGTGGATCCGGCTATGTTTGACCTTCACAAGAAGGCGGATAAGAAACCTGCTGAGGAGAAGAAAGGCAGCAAGCAGGTGCGTGACTGGGTGGCATGTGGTGACCCTTACGTGGCCTTCAGTACTGAATCGGACCTAAAATACGTCTTTCCTCTAGATCAGCATGACTCATAGTGCCCTTTACTAACCTGTCTGTCTGTCTCCCTGTCCATCATCAGATTTTATGAATAAAACCTCTAAAATTTCCATAATAATTGTAAATTGTTCATTCATTCAAGCATAGGAACCTCACTCATCCCGGCCAGGAATTCTCACTGTGAGGCGAATCTATAGTTAATAAAATGTATTATATAACCTTATGTAAATGCATTTTCAGTATTAAAATCTCTATAATTAAAACAAATAATATCAGTTATCCACTTGTTTTATTAGTAGTATAGTTTATTTATAGTATATGGTGGGCCAGTGGGGCAGTGGCTAACGCACCTGACTACAGATCTGAAGATTCTTGGTTCGACTCCTGGCTGGCTCGGTCTGTTAGAGGCTGTTTTTTGGGGCAGCTGGTGTCCTGGTTGTTCGGGAGCTGCCCCTGTGATCAGATGCCCTTGGGCTTGAATCCCAACTGCTAGTGACACCACTGAGGTTCCCTTGAGTAAGGCACAGTCCCCACACTCTGCTCTCTGGCGCCCGCTCATTGGTGGCAGCCCCCTGCTTCATTTGGTGAATGGGTTAAATACAGAGAAAGAAGTTCACACTGTTCATACTGTGTGCTTTGGTGTGTTCACGTATGACAAATAGACACTTTACACATATTTTGATTAAATAACCGTATGTAGCTGCTAATGTCTAACTATTGTAAACATATGAGCATCTTATGAGCTCATGCTAGAATGTTCTGGTGCGATCCCCCTGTAGAGCAGTGTGGACGAGGAGCCTGAGGAGATGCCCCCTCCGGAGGCCGAGACCGTGCAGGTGATTCCAGGCAGCGAACTCATCTGGAGGATATCGCCCCGCCCAGACAACTCCGCTCAGGTAGGAACTGTGGTGGGCAAGAGGGAACGTCGAAAAACAGCCACTGTGTTCACAAAACAAGGGGCCACGTTTTGGCCTCATGGAGCAAACCTCCTGATCCTGGATCAGTTTTACTCGTTCTGAAAAACAAGTAAAACAAGCACTTCATGAACAAACTGACCTTTTCAAACCTTCACAGAAGAAACAATTACTCCACTATTGGTCAAAAATGTGACAGTATATGTCATAATCATTTTTATTATTTTATAAACAGTAATGACAGGACATTTCGAGGATTTGGAGCACAAGGGGCGTAAATGACTTTCAGAATTTTACAGGAGAGTGTAATTATTTGATTAAAAACAACATATTTGAGAAATCTATGCTTTTATAGAGATTAGGCTTCACAGAATCCATCATTTGAAGAATTATATTTTTTAAACTACAAAAATACAACTTTTTAGCCAAAACGTATTTTCGCCCAAGATGTCACTTGTGCTCCAAACCCTTGATTTATTTTAACCTCCTTCTTGATGCTCTACAACTTTCTTAGTAATTTTAGAATTATCTGTAAATAAACTCATAGTTTCTGCTAAACTGCTAACAGTAAATGAGACCAGTTTGATCAATGTATTTTTAATGGATTGTTATTAAAAATGATACACCTGATATTAATTATAAACTTGCACTGTAAAAAAAACATTCAATTGATTTAAAATGTTTCAATTCTACAAACTGATTTTAACCTCAGTAAACAGTTAAATTTATATTACAATAGTACACTTTACACTCGGAAGTTAATAATGAAAGTTAATTCTTTTAGTATTGTTTGGTAAAAGTTACCTTTTATTTGCAATTAAGATTGAAATTTTAAATTTTTTGAGAAAAATACACCTTAACAGATGCTGTCAAAAGAAAAGTCAGAGGTTAAGGCCAGTCTGACTCGAAACGGTCCGTTTTTCTGGTCCACATGTAAACGAAGAAACTTCTGTTTTCACTGAACTAAAACTTCCATTTTCAGAAACAGCTGTGTACGTGTGGACATGGCCTAAAGCAGAAATAAGCAAAATATATAAAAAGAAATTAGTAAGCAATAACAAGGCCTAGTTAGTCACAAATGTTTTTAACAGATGTTAAGAGCTCTTTACTTTCTGGTATAAAGTTACTGTGTGTGAGACGCTTTCTTCTTCTCTCCTGCAGTTCTATGCCTTCTCCACATTCGCCATGCAGCTGAACGAGCTGGAGGAAGACATGAAGGAGAGTCTCCCCACCACAGACTGCCGCCTGCGGCCCGACATCCGCGCCCTGGAGAGCGGGGACATAGGTACGACCCGCACCTTCCACACTCACCTGCATCCACACACACCTACATTCACACTCACCTACATTCACACTCACCTGCATCCACACACACCTGCATTCACACTCACCTGCATCCACACACACCTACATTCACACTCACCTACATTCACACTCACCTACATCCACACACACCTACATTCACACTCACCTACATCCAAACACACCTATATCCAAACACACCTGCATCCACACACACCTACATCCACACTCACCTACATCCACACTCACCTTCTGGACACACAGCTACATACACACACACACACCTGCGTCTACACACACCTACATCCACACACACCTGCGTTCACACTCACCTATGTCCATACAGACCTATTTTCTCAATATCTTGAGTTATTTATGTTATCAACAAGTCATACATATGTACATACAAAAGATGGGATTAAAAAGGGAAAAACACAATAATTTTCTGACGGCCTCGATATAACTGAACTGTGTTATGAGATAAAATTTCATAATTCAGTTTCATTTCAAAGTTTATTAAAGATCTCACAAAACGAGATTTTGAGTTTTGTTTCTTACTACAATTACTGTTAGAGCGAAATGTCAAAATAATGCTGATGGTCCGAATGAGTTGCCGAGTCCTGATAATGACAGAAATAAGTTCATATCTTGAGAAATCAAATAAAAGTAATTGGAATATGTGAACACCTGGTCCTTGAGACCTTGTGTACTATTTTGCTATTTGCCCTCCATGCACCCCTCCGCCATGAATGGATTTTACAACACATGTTTTAGACCAAAACCTTCTCAGAACTGTAGTAAAACAACATCTCAGGCATCAGTGTAAACGTATTATGTAATAGATTTCAATGAGGAAGCTTTTAGAGGCATTAAAGACTTTGGACGTCTGGTTCCATTCACTACCACTGTGAAAAACACTAAGTATTTCATATCAAACCCAGTCTTAATAACACGTTATCCTTTTAATGACGCAGAGGTTTTGAAAGTTCACTGGACTTTCCCTTTAATGAGTAAATGGGGCGGCCAGTGGTCTAGTAGTTAGGGAGTTGCTTATGCAATCAGAAGGCCATGGGTTTATATCCCAGGACTGCTAGTGGCACCACTGAGGTTCCCTTGAGCAAAGTACCATCCCCACACACTGCTCCCTGGACGCCCCTCGTTGGTGGCAGCCCCCTGCTTCACTTGGTAAATGGGTTAAATACAGAGATAGAATTTCACACTGTTCACACTGTGTGCTGTGGTGTGTTCATGCATGACTATAAGGGGCCGCTTTACTTTTTAATACAGATGTGGAAAGGCCAAATGTAGTTCAAGATAAAAGAGCTGTACATTAATATGTATTGTATTTCTTAAAGACGAGTTACAGTCAGAACATTTCTCTCCTCTCAGATATGGCCAGCACTGAGAAGAAGAGACTGGAAGAAAAACAAAGAGTGGCAAGAAAGAACCGATCCAAATCAAGCGAGGACTGGAAGACGAGGTGAGTGTTTCCGGTTCCTGCCTCTCCTTCCGCAGAACCAACTGCCTCTGCTGTCACATCAGAGTTCTGACGCATATTACACTCACTGTGAGCTGATTAGGGACCTGAGCACTGTGTCATTCAATAAACACTCCTCAAACTCTCAGACACTGTATTTACACTAGAATTACTAGCCATACTTATAATTGCTGTTATTTATTCTGTAATTACTCATACAGTGTAAATTAAAATTCTACGTAACTTTACTATGTTTTATTTAATGTTAATATTTAACTTAGAAATCATTAATAATACACTGTAATTATCTATTTACAGTAATTCCTCATCATTCACCTTGAGATTTGATCAATATTTCTCAAAAATAAGCCGTTCTAGATAATTCTAGTTTATTCTCTCAGTGTTCTACAGCTCTGTTCATCATTCCACGGTCATCTTACGTTTTTTTATTCTGAAACTGAAAATTAGTACCATCAAATTAGAAACATTTTATATATGCAACAGTGGTTGCTAGGGGTTTCTAGGAATGCGTATCACTGGGATTTTACTAATACTGATATTGATACTGATACTATTTATCAATAGCAATACTTATGGTTACTCTTACTGATACTACTCTCCACAGTTTGGTGCAAAATATGAAAACAGCTGTTTTATTATGACTTTTTGGAGAAATGAGGATCTAAACTGTTTCCTGAGTTTCTTGTATATACAAATAGGGAGGCAAATGTGTGTTGGTACCGCTGATCCAATCCAGCATAAACGAATTGAAAATGCAGCTAGTAGAATGGATTGATGCTGCAGAAACACCAGTAGCAATTTTGCACTGGTTCTTCATATTAATTTCTAGTAGTTTCAAACTTTTGAATGCTAGTGTATATCCTAACAGCAAATTTACACATAAGGCCGGGCGCCAAAACTTACTTGGGAGTGGAGCAGCAAAAAAAAAACAGAACTACAACGGGATGTAGTACAATTATGTTCGATGGCCAAAAGTACAAAACATGGTACCAACCCACTGACGGAGTTTTTACTCAAAAACTACTATTCAGTACCTTGTTATCTGAGACTGCAAGGAAAACATGAGACAAACAATAGAGCCACACATTCAAGAGAGAGTCAGTAGGTCTACACATTTAGGACATTTCTAAAATGCAGCCACTCCAAAGTGATGGACACAAACCCTCCAATGTTTGATGCAATCTTTAAAAAACTTTTTTAAAAAGTTTAGTTTCACTTTGTTTTGGCCTTTTGACACTACAAAAGCACATAAATTAGCTTTAAAGAGGCTTGATGTTTGAGTGGCCATTGCAGGGCCCTGCATCAAACCTTCCAAAATCAGTGATTAAGTCAAAAGAACCTGTTACTTCTTGCATGTTTAGGCAAGAAAAACTGATTTAACTGATTTTATTCAAAGAATTAAGCTCACTTGAACCATGAGAAGACATTTTACAGCATCTGTGTCCATGTTTATTCATTTATTTACTCTTTTCTCCCATTCAAAAAAGAAACCCATGCATTGGCCCCAGGTTCGACTTCCTCTGCAGTGTGTTTGCTGTGTTCTTTCAGGGCTCTTCAAACTTATTATTTCCAGAGCTTTAGTTTAAGAGCAGAGTTCTCAAGCTGCACTCTTTCTTAAGCTCCATCCAGTTATATTAAACTTCATAATTCAGCCAGGCGTTCGGTCCGACAGGGTATGAGGGAATCTGAAAGTTGTGTGGTTCTTCAGGGCTGGAGTTTGAGAAGTGTGCTCTAAATAAAGCCTTATGGTGGTTTTGATTGGTTCTGTAATGAGTTGGAGAGAGTGGTTAAGTCAGCTGCTGGGTGTGGAAACAGAGATAAGGAGTGACTGCATGCCAGTGTGTTTCTGATTGACTTCTTTGCTCCCCCTACTGGCTCACTGAGGAACTGCAGTTGACATTATGCAAGACATGCAGCTCAAAGTGTTTTAGAATAAAGCAATTACATGAATATAGAAAAAAAGATGGAAAAATAAAAACAAATAAACTCAAAATCAAATGAACACACTGAGTGCATAAATTGAGGGCAGCTGGTGGCCTAGTGGTTAAGGAGTTGCCCCTGCAATCAGAAGGTTGTTGGTTCGAGTCCCAGGACAGCTAGTGCCCCCACTGAGGTAATCTTGAGCAAGGTTCCGTCCCCACACTGTTCCCTGGGCGCTGTGTTCCTTGCTTAAATGCAAGAATTTCACACGGTTCACACTGTGTGCTGCCCTGTGCATTGTTTCATGTGTGACAAATAGTCCATTTTTTGTTGCTTTACTTCAAATTATTCCAGTTATTCTGGGTAAAGTGGCCCCTTATAGTCACGCATGAACACACCACACCACACCACACAGTGTGAACAGTGTGAAATTCTCTCTCTGCATTTAACCCATTCACCAAGTGAAGCAGGGAGCTGCCACCAACAGGGGATTGGAACTCATGACCTTCTGATCCCTGGGGCATCCCCCTAACCACCAGACCACCAACTGAATATGGGTAGCCAGTGTTCTTAAGAGCTCCCTTCTTCTCTAAGTACTCTATCAGTGTGTGATCATACTTTTGCATGTTAGCGGAGTGGAACAGACAGAGGTTGGAGGAAACAGCTGTCTGATGTTGCTTTTATTTGTCGTCTTAGGTGGTTTCACCAAGGAGCCAACCCACACAACGGAGGCCAAGACTGGCTCTACTCTGGAGGCTACTGGAACCGGAACTACTCTCAACTACCTGACATTTACTAACTTAACCCTTCGGCACTGCAAAAGCATACATAATCCACTCCTGTGCATAATCGTCCTTAACCCTTTCGTACAGAGGTGGGTTTAGTTATCTTGCGTTTTCCACCAGAAGCAGTCCAAACAGAGCGGCACTGGTCAAGAGCATAACGTTACTTGTTCACACGACTGCCTGCAGTGCAGAAGGGGAATTATTTCTGGACTCAAGCATGCTGTGATGATGAGGGGAAGCTGTACAGTTAAACCCCACTGGCTTTGTGTTTACCACCTTATGCAGTATGTTCAAATAGGAGATGTTGGGGAACAGTTATTTTTGAATATGCAGTGTGTGAGGTGACATTTGTGTATCCAGAGACTTGCATTTCACCTTTGAAGGCCTATTCACACCTATTTAGATTTTTTAAGGGCAAGAAAATCCCATGTCGGGTTTTGAAAGTGGAGCAGAAACTCACTGAGTAATTGTTATAAAACCAGTTCAATCTAATGGGTATGTTCAAATTCAGGCTGACCAATCAGAGACTCCGATTCAATACTGATGGTGGCAAAACAGCTCAACTTGTGGTAGAAAATAAAGCCTTATGTTCACGTGACATGCTGGCTATAAAATGTGGAGGTTAAAGAAAGTACTGAAAGTCTGGAAATGACTGAGGTACAACGCAACCACTGTTTGTAGCCTTGTTTGTTTATCTTGGTGTATTTGAGTCTGATCACGCTTAGTATATATTAAAAATACTTATTTGTCCCAAAAAATGGAGCTTAGTGTGAGTAGGCCTTTAGAGAAAAAATGTACATATCATAGTTATATTTCAATATAGCTGTAGCAAATTTGTAAATAATGTGGGGTACAGATGATGAATATTTATGTAGACGTCCAGTCACTGAAAGAGATAAACAGTAGTTTTATTTAAGTAGCAAAATAAGTCCACCTCATAATCCTAGTAACAGACTAAATCTTGCTATAAATTTGACTTTGTAATGATAACATTATAAAGACTAGCTCTAGATCCAGGCTTAACTTTTAATGCTAAAGGCTAAAAAAAAAAAAGGATGCGTCTTTGTTTCCCATCTTTAGTCCAGTACTAGGTTGTATCATACTAGGCCCAATGAAATCGAAAACCATAGATTACAGTTTGGTAGATATAAAATGTTAATGTAGACGTTATTTAATTATCTTCGATGGCGAGTATTGAGAACTTCTTGAAGGTGTAGATAGAAGAATGTGTAGTCTAAAGTCCGACCAAGCTGGACTTTGTATTTATTGGGTTGTTAAATTAATGTGAAAAAAAACTCTATTAATTTGTTTTAACAAAGGCAGTTTTTTGATCAGTTTTCCACTTGAAACATCAAAACGCACTAAAAAAAATCTTTTTTTTCTCTCAACGACCCCCCATGCCACACCAACAAACACACTTTAAAATGAAAGCACAACACTGTTTTAACTATGCAAAATAAGTGAGCGGTGTACGCTTCACACTGTTTGGACACCTTTTTACTCAGCGCCTTTAATTACTCTTTGGATCAGCCCTGACCGTTGGCAAATTCTGATGAGTTCTCTTTAAAATGAGCTACGGTTTCTGCTCCTCAGGCGACGTGTCGTTGTACTGACCTTTACAAAACAAAATAAACAGACAGAGGTCGGACTGGGCTCGTACACCTCAGGACCTCTCTTCAGGTGGGCTTCTATAGAGGTGCAGTGTGATTCACTACAGGAACCCAGACAGTGTTCAACAGTCTGTCTCCAGACTGTGGACACTGTAGCACCTGAGCCCTGTAAAGTGCACGTTTTTAACCGTTCCGTAATATCTTTGTTAAACACGACATAGAACAGGTATCAGTTGTTTGTACTGTTGCTAAATAAAGGCTTACTCTTCCCTAAACTGCTGGTCCTTTCACTTACATTTATATTTACGCCATTTACGCTTTTATCCAACCTTGTATCTCCATAGTAACTTTATAGGAGAAGTGAAAAACATTCTTAACTTACAATGGAAGTTTATTTTACATCATTTAGGACCTTTTATGTTGGTCCTTTAATAACTATTTTATCCAATGTCAACAGCTAATTTAAATGTATTTTGTCTGATACAATATATTACATAAAAAGAGCAGATTCCAGCAGATTTAAACCGTAAAAAAGTGTATAAATTGTATAATCTGAGTGGTAGACATCATGATCCCTAGTTCCATTCACCAATACTCATATTATACAATTTATATGAATTATTTACTGTCTAAATCTGCTACAATTTACTCTTCTTCTTATGCAATATATTGCATGAGACATACATTCACATCTGCCATTTACATTGTGTCAAAACTGTCATTAAAGGGCCAACATAAAAGGTCCAACACAAAAGGTTTATATAAAACCATTTCTTAAAATGAAATGGTTTTATATAAACTTCTTAGGTTAAGAACGTTTTTATTTGTCCTATGAAGTTAATTTTATGGAGATACAAACAGATTTAGACAGTAAATAAACTGGATAATTTCCATAATCTGAGTGGCAGACATCACCTGGTTCCATCCGCCACTACTGTGCAGGAAATCTGTGATGGTAAGTTTTTAGGACCTCTTTACTCGCAGATTTATTCCATTTTTACTCAAATGGCAAAATGTATGAATTGTATAAACTGGAGTGAATGGTACGCTTGGGATCAGTGTTTACACACTACATCAAACTATTCACTTCAGAAAATGAGATTTTGGTTTTCAATGATATAAGCTCTACAGAGCTGCTGCACTTTGTGATGATTTATGCCTAAATGTGCCTCAAAGCACATTGAGAACTCGCAAGTAGACTTTTAGAGATACTTCTGTCCATTATTGATATAAGTATTCCAAACAATATACGAGTAACATTAAAAAATATATATGTATCTGTTTTGCTTAAGATACTCATCCATAGAGAATTAGGAACAATTACACTGGTTATTTAAAAAAAATATTCCATTGAGGAGCCTCAAGGTGAGAAGATAAGGCCTGTAAGTAAGGCCTCAGTCAGAAACCAGTGTTTGTTGGTTTAGTCCCTAATCTAGTTTGTCCACTGCAGATGAAAAATGTGTTATGAAGTGTTTCCAAAAGACAGTCTGTACTGCAATGTCCGTCCAGCCTCACAATCCACAGGATACTGAGTCCAAAATCTCTTGACTCAGGATCCTGAAGGCACTATTTTAGCGCTGCTGGTTGAGATGAACACTTCTCAGAACATCAGCCCTGAAATTATCATGTCCTTTTGAGGACAGCAATCACTTGAATCAGACGCTTGATCCTCAGATGAGGCAAATTTTTGACTCTCATCCCTCTTTAACTGTTCTGTGGGACCTTCAGCAAGCCTCCTCAGTGTATTTTCACTGCTGGCTTCTGAAATATGATCTGTGATAGTAAGGTGTTGTGGTGCCCTGACACAACTTAATATACAGAACCAGATTTCTAAATGTTTACTTCAGTCGCTTTGGATAAAAGCCTATGCTAAATGTAAAAAAGCAACCAAAGTAAATTACACAGTTAAGACCTGGTTATCAATTTCAACAGGGCATTATGTATAATTACAGAAGAACTACAGGCTGTAAAAATGCTTCAATGATTTTTGCAAGGAGTTTCCATGTTAACCAGTACAGTACAACCTCGAAAACGTGATATAAAAATGGTTTAAAATTTTTCTCCGAACTCTTCAGGCCTCAGAGCAGTCTCTGATGCTTGGATTTTAAATACTTTAGCGCCCTCTACTGGAAGAAACGGTGAATTTCACGAATACTCTGACCAGCCCCGCCTCCTGCACTGCTATTGGCTGGTACTGTCAGACGCCCTGTCCCAGGATTGGATAGAATTATTACTTCTGATCTCTGCTTCACAAATGATCTGTTTTAACTGGCTTATTACAAAAAGGACAAAATTATACGCTATTCTTACCTTCATGCTGCATCTTATTTGAACTTCTATTGTTTTCTACTTCCGCATAAAATGGGACCTCGCAATTCTGATTTATTCTCCACAGATTCAGATTAAATTAATTACAAAACTAATCTACAGAAAAAAACCCTCAAGGCTTGATTTGATTAAATTAGTCATTAACTCTATAAAATATTTAAAACCAAACACCGCCTAATTACAGTTTAACGTCAAAGATAATGTTTCACTTGCTCCCTTTTTATTTTAACTGTGACAAAAATGGTAAAAGTGAAGCATTGTCTCAGAGGTTAAACCGTAATCAAACTTTATGGCAGGTATTAACTGTAATTGTAAAAGGAATTGCAGTTTTGATGAAAAACACTTTTTCTACAAACCACTGAATATTAATGCAAGCGAGCATCAGATGTTAAGATATATATTCCATTAGGATTCAAGCTGTTTATCCCTACATCACTATATACTTTTTTTATGATGATGTTGTGTGTAAATTAAATGCTTTATTGAACATAAGATGTTAGCCCCACAGATACTTCACTTATTCTAAATCAGATTTTCATCAAATTTCGCCCTCAAATTGGAAACTAATACGTTAACCACACAGTAGCTTAAACATTTTCCAATAAAGGACAACAAAAACAAGAATATAATGCTATTATCTCTTCTATTCTTAGCTTCAGAGAGCTCAGACATTGACAATGCATGTCAGTAAAATGGAATCCTGTTGTTGAAATGACCTGCCTGCAGAACACATCCAGTCCAAAGTGGTCCGTAGAGCTTTTAAACCCGCCCTGCTGACTGAAAAAATGGAGGAAATTGCATGTAACACACAAGCATGTGTGATATATCTTTAAAACAACACCACTAGTATGTATTTTTATTTACCTATTTGAAGTCTGGGTTGCTGCTTTTGTTTGTGTTGGATGTAGAATATTCTGTTGGAATACAAAATGTAACTTCAGCATGCAGGAGTAAATACATCTGATCATGTGAACAATTTATTGATATATTCCCAATTCAAATGTCATATATAATACTATGCAAAAACTATCCACGGTCTACAGCTGGGCCGGGAAACTCCAGTGCTGGAGGCCCGCATTCCTGTCTTGTAATTTTTTTGCTCAAACATCCTTGATTAGTTGATTGATTGATTTGAGCAATTTCCTACAGGATCAGTAACATTTTCTCATTCTGATTCATTGTCAGGGTGAGCTGGTGTCTTTCAGCAGGGTAAACACCAAACTATGCTACATTCTGGCCTACTCCTGGCCTACAGAACAGCAGAAATAAACTATTATTTCACTATTATAATAAAATTATTTATCAGGAAAGTCATATTTTTTTAAAGGGCCAATACTGTTTTTCTTGTATTTTCTTGTATTCTACTATTTTTCACCAAAGCTGGGTGCTTTTATGTACAGTGTTTTATCATTTTCCAATAACTCTGCTATAACCTGAGCACTTTAACATTGTTAGAAAGAGACAGGAAATGTGCATGTGTAAATGTGTGCTATCGTAACTATAATTAATTTTAAAACAGGCTGTCATTGCAGCTTAGTTTCCAAACATGGTTTTTGTGGACACTGAATGAAGGCGGCATATAAAGTAAATAGTAATTGTCTTTATATTTATGTTTATTCAAATATCAGTGTTTTTTTGATATATTAGGTGTCTGTCTGTCTGTCTGTCTGTCTCTCTCTCTCTCTAAATATA